>JAJOOO010023552.1:0-10348 GCA_029582685.1 Solanum piurae | reverse complement strand
ACTTGATTCTTTTCCAAATGCTTACATTGCTTATAGAATAATGTTAACAATTCCCGTAACAGTCGCCTCAGCCGAAAGAAGTTTTTCAAAATTAAAAATAATAAAATCTTATTTAAGATCGACAATGTCTCAAGAAAGATTAAGTGGTTTGGCTATATTATCGATTGAAAAAGAATTATTAGAAGAGATTGACTACACAAAAATTATTAACAACTTTGCATCTCAAAAAGCTAGAAAAATAAATTTAAAATAAAAACATTTATAATTTTTTTTAAGGCCTCTAGATTGATTTTGGCATTAGGCCACCAATGGGTTTGAGCCGCCCCTGACCAGAGCAAAATCAGGTAAATTAAAGATTTTACGTCGATGAATACATTATATTTCCCATAATTTTTTCCTTTTGGCAGGCACAAGTCTTAGATCAAGTTATAAAGGACACCCAGCAGTTCAAGGGTTAATGATTTGGTCAGCATGGAAACCAAATGGATGTTTCAGAATGTGTTTAACTGATACTCCCTCTGTTTCAAAAAGAATGACCTCCTTTCCTTTTTAGTCTGTTTCAAAAAGAATGACCTATTTCCTTTTTTGGTAACATTTTAATTTCAGATTTCCACGTGGCATGTTTAAAGCCACAAGATTGAAGGACAATTTAATACATTTTGACATAACTTTAATTTAGGACCACAAGATTCAAAAGTCTTTTTTATTTTCTAAAACTCCGTGTCAAGTCAAACTAGGTCACTCTTTTTAAAACGGAGGGAGTAACAATTTCAAAAATCTACCGACTGGAGATGTTGTGGACAAAGCTCGTGCGACATTATCACATGAGGGTTTAATTTGATTGGGACTACAAATGCTTAGGGTTATTTCGAGACTTCACTATTTCATGGAGATTATAAAGCCATTGTTACTCATCCTTCCATGGCGGATTCGTCCTTTCATCACAACTTGACAGTTGCGCCCACAGCTGAAAGTGATGAGAAATTATCATTGAGTTACAAATTTATTGCTGCATAAGACTATTATTATAGGCCATAGAGATTATATGTATAGTAAATCTATAAATAATGTTATGAATACAAAAGTTGAATGAAAGAACGACTCTTTTTCTATTATGATCAACATGTTAACGCAAACATATTTTGAGATGCTTTTCAAAATATTTTCTAAAATAAGTACTTCATCTATAAGTTGTGTATAGCTCTAATGAAAAAAAGTTTGTTTAGGTAATTAGATCAATATATATACATAAGTAGATCAATATATATACAATTCATTTACTTATTAACTCGAATTATTTTGACTTATCTAAATTTAATCAACTTGCTCATTTGATTTATGGTATGAATTAGGTCTAAACTCTCAATACTAAGTACTTCAGGTGTTTGAGGTTAGTTATATGGAGTATATTTTAGTACTCTTTCAATAAAAGTATAAAGAAATTTTGAACAAATTGTGATGGCTAGCTAGTTGTCCTAATTCAACTTGTTTAATCATTTTTCACTTATTTTTATTTATATAGTATAGGCCAACAATAGCCAGCCATTGAGTTATGGGCATACAACATATCAGTAAAACCATTTTCTCAAGAGGCTAAAAGTGAAAATTTCATCAAATATCAAAGCACTGTAAAGGTAAATAAATAGAAATATATATTTCTTTGATACAAGATCCTGATCTATTGCTAAATAAAATAATTGGTTTACAATTACATCACGATTCAAGAACGAAATGAAATTGAATGATCGACGAGCATTAAGCCCAAAATAATTTTTTTTGTAGTGTTTGAATAAATAAATAAAAAGCTTTTAAATATTTATTTTAAATTAAAAAGACAAAAATAATTTAATAGTAAAAAATTGTAAGTCTATCCAAACGGACTCTGAACCTCTGAGTCATAAGCTATAACGTCATTCAAAATTTCAAATAGGCTCTTAGTACTAGCGTGATATGTGGCCAATATAAATAAAAAAATATATATGAATTAAAGTAGCAAATATGTATAGATATTTTATAGAATAAGGTATTTGGAACAATTTTTTATGTAGCAAAAATATATTTTGGCAATGATCGATATTCAAAATTTAAGAGGTGATCTCGCCTGATAAAAACTAAAATCATTCTTAACAAATATATAATATTTCGCATTTGCTAAGATATTTAAATTCACCTTATGAAACATTTGAATAGTTTTAAAATTCAGTTACCAGAAAATAAAATATTCAAACGTAACATCTTATCCAATTAATTCCCTAATCCTCCTCATATCTAATTGATTCCTTTATCTATTATCTAATCAATTCCCTAATCTTTAGTGATTTCCATACAAGTAACTAATTTAAAATATGTTTTTATAGAATTAGTACTAGTACACGTGCGGCCGATATAAATAAATTTAAATATTTAATCATAACAAATTTTATGAATAAAGTAGCAAATATGTTTAGATATTTTATAGAATAAGGTATTTGGAATAATTTATTATGTAGCAAAAATATATTTAAGCAATGATTTTCAATTTCAGAAATAATATCACCTAATTAAGAAGAAAATCATTCTTAAACAAAATATTTAAACTCAGTCTCTTATCTAATTAAATTCCTATTCTTCCTCCTATCGAGTTAATTACCCACTCTTACATCTAATCAATTCCCTAATCCTTGTTTGATTTGCCTAAAATATTTTCCGTTTTTGTCATTCAAAATCAATTTTAAGCCAAGTTTTACACTATAAATAGTGTTGATGTTGAACATTTCAAAAATATCATTACATTTTAACACTGTAAGTTAAAATAATTCTTAGTCCTCTAGATTATTTTCTTTGTTTGGAGGTGAGTTGTAGAGGGAATTTTTTTTTATTCAACTGATGTTTATATCAAAACGTTTCTAATGATTTTTTTAATCATTATATTTGATTAAATTGTTAGATTTAGCATAGTTATGAATGGGAATGTTATAATACTTTGTAACTTCAATCTCAGTGAAAAGTCGTTCTTCCTTGCGATCTTACATATACTAAATTTCGCATCATACATTTCTTTTATTTTTTCATAATATATATAACAGAATTATATAGTAATTATGTATTTGAAAATGCAGATTATTTTTCCATGGACATCATGAAACGAGAGTGTGTAGTTCTTGTGTTATGTTGTTTGCTGCTCATCTCGATAGGTTTGTATAATAACTTTTAGAAAAAAAATATTTTTTTCATATATGGTTAATTAAATATTTTGATTTTTTTTCTCTAGAAAAACAAGTTTATATTATCTTATGACTTTATTTTTATATATTTGTCAGGTTTTGAAGTCCATGCTCTAGATTATGACTATAGTTTTTCAGCGGAGGCATAATTTCTTACTTTTAACTTCTTTTTTTCTCTTGTTGCTTAATTTTATTGATTACAAATCATTTTTCATGGTTTTTAATTTGTGTTTCAGTGTTTGAAAAATCCTCTTAAACCTCAATATAATGGAGGGATCGTGACAAATCCAGAATTTAATGATGGATTAAATGGTTGGGCCGTTTTGGGAGTCGCTAAAATTGAGAACAATGTTTCAAGCGATGGAAATAAATTCATCGTTGCCTCAGAGAGGAAAGGACCGTATCATGGTTTTTCACAAGAGTTTCAATTAGACAAAGACAAGCTCTACGCAGTTTCTGGTACAACTCTCCACTTATATATCCGTGAATTATTTTTAGTTTAAGCATAAGTGAACGACGATTTAGATTATTTTTTTCTAATAAATTACTACTATATATGTTTTAAATTTTAAGGATGGGTACAAGTGAACCATGGTGATGATGCCACTGTAGCAGTCATATTCAAGACACAAGGTGGTTTTCAACATGCTGCTTGGGCTAATGCTAAATCTGGTTGTTGGTCTATGTTCAAGGGTGGCTTAGTTGTCAATGCTTCTGGTCCTGCTCAACTCTATTTTGAGGTGATCAAATTTTTCCCCCTATATGACTAGTTACCATTTTTGTTATTGCTTGGTGTTTATCATATAAATAACATAATCAATAACGATCTTTTCAATCTTTTTCCTTTTCTCAGACTAATAATACAGCAGTTGACATATGGATAGACAATATTTCAGTACAACCATTTAGCCAAGAAGAGTGGACGTCCCATCAAACTCAAACCATTGAAAAGGTACAAAATAGAATTTTGAAAAATTTGTTACTCTATGGTCTTCTCCTCTGATCTCTATATATGTTCGATTTCATTTCTTGTAATATTATGTAGGTACGCAAAAGCAAAGTGGCAATCCAAGTGGTGGACTCGCAAGGCAAGCCTTTACCTAATGCGACAATCTCTTTGATACAAGGAAGAGCCAATTTCCCATTTGGTTGTGCAATCAACAAAAACATTCTTAACAACAATGCTTACCAAAATTGGTTCTTCTCGAGATTCAAGTACACAGTATTTGAGGATGAAATGAAATGGTATAGTACTGAAAATTCTCAAGGCAAAGTAGACTACTCAACTTCTGATGCAATGGTCAATTTATGCAAGAGCAAAGGTGTTAGTATCCGAGGGCATAATATACTTTGGGATGACCCAAAATTTCAGCCAAATTGGGTCCCTTCACTATCCCCACAACAACTCTCTGTTGCTGCTGGAAGAAGAGTTGGTTCAGTCGTGGCGAAATATAGAGGCCAAGTTATTCATTGGGATGTTGTGAATGAAAACCTTCACTTCAATTTCTTTGAGAGTAAACTTGGTGCAAGTGCATCTGCTACCTTTTATCGTTTGGCTGCACAATTTGATAATAGAACACCTTTGTTCTTGAATGAATTTAATACGATAGAAGATCAACGCGATGTAGCTTCATCACCAGCCAATTATCTTAATAAGATTAGACAAATAAGAGCAGGAGGGTATAGAGGTTCTCTTGGAATTGGATTGGAAGGACATTTTGTTACTCCTAACCAGGCTTATATTAGGTCCGCAATCGATACACTTGCTTCTGCAAAATTGCCCATTTGGATCACTGAGTTGGATGTCCAAAGCAGTCCAAATCAGGTATTATTCTATAAAGTGAATCGAATCAAAGATCTTAATCATAATTATTCTAACATCTTGTTTTTTTGAAACTGAAGGCGCAATTCTTGGATCAAATTATAAAGGAGGTAGTTGGACATCCAGCTGTTCAAGGGTTACTAATTTGGTCAGCATGGACACCAAATGGATGTTACAAAATGTGTTTGACTGATAACAACTTCAAAAATCTAGCTACTGGAGATGTTGTTGACAAAATTCGTGTGTCATTAACACATGAGGATTTGGTTGGGACTACAAATGCTGAGGGTTATTTCGAGACTTCACTTTTCCATGGAGATTACAAAGCTATTGTTACTCATCCTACGATGGTAGTTTCGTCCTTTCACCATAATTTGACAGTGATGCCTACTACATCTCAAAGTAGCAGTGAAAGAGTGTTCAGTTACAAATTCATGGCTGCTTGAGTCAAACATGCCATAGGGCTTATGTGTAGTAATCTTCTCGTATTTTCTTTTTTTTTTGTGTTGCATTTCAGTGTTTTATTTTATCATAAATGAAAGTCAGGTTGGACGAACGAATTACTTGTTTTCTATTACTACTATCAACATACTTTCCACTGTCATGTTGCGCTAGATATTCAAAAATTATACGGAAAGTATTACAACTTGCAACCTTCTCCATATCAAATATAATGAAATACATCTTAAAATGTTGGTCAAAATTTATATTGTTTGACTCTCAAAATTGAAAACTATGACAACTAAAAAGGAATGAAGGGATATTAATTAACGAAAAAGTTACTAACTCCTTAAACTTTATTTAAACGTATGAAAAAATGTAATACAATATATCCCTAAATTATTGGTGAGGTTTAGGTCCTTGTAATATTTAAATTTTGAGTATTTTAGGATTATATCAAATTCGATAAATTTGTGAAGATTCATTGTTTAAAGGATTAAAAGTGCACTTACAAATTAATCAAAAGGTTAAATAAGGATACCCAAAAATCACAACTACGTACAAAAAAAAAACGAATATATCAATTTTTGATGGACTAAAAATGCTTATGACAATGAAAAGTATCAATTGCAACCTTTTATAAACTTGTTGAATGGAGGCATGAATCCATTCATATCACTACTCAATTTGTTCTTTATTTAATGTGACCTTTTTTTTTCCGTTTTAGTTTGTTTAAAAAAGCTATGACTCATTTTTTATATTTATAGTTATAAGGGATAAGGGTCTGAAAAATACCCCAATTTTAGTCGAATTTGTTGTTGCGATACTAAACTTTCATGAGGACCTATTACCTCCCTAGACTATTTAATACCGTATTTTAAACATATATATTTGCCCACGTGGACATAAAAAATAATGCAAAATTATAAATAGTAATGTGTCCACGTGGGCACATATATACTTTTAAAATACACTATTAAATAGTTCAGGGGGTAAAAAATAAGGTATTAAATAGTCTAGGAAGGTAATAGGTCCTTATGAAAGTTTAGTATCGCAACAGCAAATTCGACCAAAGTTGGGATATTTTTCAAACCCTCCTCCCTAGTTATAAATAATATACTTTACTTAATCAAATTAAACATCACCACATATATTGGAAGACAAAATGGTCTGATAGGCCCTTATACTTGGGTCGGATTGTAAACTGGACCTTTTTACTCATAACTTTGTCAACTAGACACTTAGGGGTCATTTGGTAGAGTGTATTAGAAAATATAATGCATGCATTAGGTGTGTATTACTAATACCAAGTAATTCTAGGTAGTAATAATACATAGCATTTTAACACTTGCATTAAATTAAATAATTACAAAACTACCCTCAAAGCCCTTTTAAAACATTTCATAGCATTTTCTCACAACTCTAGAATTTTTTCATTTTCTTTCTTGTCATATATTTTTATTTTTATATTTATTTGTTTTTTAGTGTTTTTAAATTTGTTGGTGTCTTAATAGGTTTTTTTTTTTTTGGAGGATTTGATTTTATTTAATAAAAGGATCTGCCCCACTATTCATCTAAAGAAAAAAAAAACTATTGTGTTTATAAGGTTCCAAGAACTACATGCAAGCTGCTAACCAGAAGAACTGATGCAATCGATATGCCAGCTATTGCTCCAACTGAGATTCCTTTTGAGCTTGTAGAAGTTTTTAATGGTTGGTAAGTTCCATTTTAATAGGCTACCTCTTAAGTATCTTTTTTTAAAATCGAATTTCAATACGGTTTAATAAAAAAAAAATACTATTGTGGCGATAAATTTGATAAAAAAAAATATTTGCCAACTTTTCACAAAAATATTTTGACGCAATAGTATAACTATGTAATATTATTTTTGAAAAAAGAAGAAGAAGAAGAGTTAATAATATTTTAGCAAAGAAATTTTATTTTGATGTTTTAGCAAAGAAATTTTTACAAAGGAAGTGTAAAAATAAATAAAGTGTGAAAGGTATTTTTGTAAACATATATTTTTAAATAGAAATTATGCAATATTTGTTATTTCTAATGCATCAAACCAAACAGTGTATAAGAAATAATGTTTGCATAACTAATATAAACATTACTAATGCAAGCACTACTAATGCAAGCATTACTAATGCATCCTATTTTGCATTATTATTATACACTCTACCAAACGACCCCTTAAACTCAATGAAATACAATATTTTAAACTCTTCTGATCATTGACCAAACTTATGTGGCAATAAAATTGATGAGTTGAAAAAATGCGTGATTTACACGCGAATTAAGAGCGTGAACGGCTAGAAATACACATATAATCAGAAATTTTATTTTTAAAAAGGAAAAATTAAAATATTCCTTTTCTCTTCTAATTTTCTGTAAATAAAAATAATTAGGATAATTAGGTCCGCCGTCGGTAGATTTCTTATTGTAAAAATTACTCATTGAAACCGAAGAAGAAAAAAATTTCTCATTCAACAGAAATGGTTATATGAAATCAAAAAGAAATAAATCTTCAAATCCATTTCTGATTTATTTGTCTTCGAATTGAGAACGGGTTACATGATTTTGAGCTTGTAATTTGAAAATTCAAACTGGAAACTTCTCTCTAAAATTGAAAACTCAAATCACAAGACTATACGAGCTGAATCGAGGAACCTGATAACTCGGTTTCAGATCAAAACGATCGAGTCGAAGAACTCGATATTGGACTCGTATCTTGGGCTGTTAAAGAAAGATGACAAGAACGTATTGATTGCAGTAGCTCAAGAAATTGTTCCGATACTAGTCCATTTACTCGATTTCAACTCTTCGCCGGAGAGGAACGAGATAAATATCATCGCCATTGCTAAAGGATGGGAGATGGGTTTGGATTTGGTTGGGGAGGCGCTGGAGGTGAGATCAGATGAGAAAGGGGATGGGGAAAGGGCTACAACGAGAGCGAAAGTAAAAAATAGAATTTTAAAATGCTATTATTATTTTTTCATATTTATTTTCTGACGTATCATTAAGAAATGACGTGGATTTCATGTGTATTTGATTGTATTTACACGCACCCTGATCAAGTGAGAAAAGGGTTTAAAGTATTTGGAAAACAAAAAGTTATACTAGTTATTTTTGGCAAAGTAAATATGTAATAGGAATCCTAATAAAAGTCAAAAAGTGCTTTATTTTTTTTTGTTTTTGGCTAAACATATATACGTTTGACATGAGCAAGGAATTAATAAAAAACATTCGTTTCCCTAGAGCTAGCTATACTAGGAAACAACTAGTATATGAATTGAGTTATTATATAAAGAGAGGGATGCATGAATTGGCTTGTTACTTCTGAATAAAACAAGTCAAAAAGATTATCATGGAGACGAACTACTATTCATCTGTCTGGGCTCAAGAAGAGGACAAAAAATATTTGTCATCAATCACTTCCAAGGAACAAATTGATGTTAACAAGAAGGGCATATATTGCTTGGATCGTTGGGACGATTGGGGTTTTTTCATTGACGGGGTGGAATGTTTTTTTTGGCACTTTAAATGCCATACAAAAATCAAGCTTCTTTATTTCCATCACTGCGATGACTGGAAAACAACGCTGCGCAAGTGTGTTGTTTCCCCTTCAACATATGAATATTATTTTCCGGACGACGATCAATACTTATGTAGCGTCTCCCTATTCTTTCACGAAGAGCCGTATTGTCTAATTTGTGGTCCTCCTTATTATAAAATATGGGTAAAAGTAAAACTTTATGATCATAGCAGGTTGGTCGATGCTGCCACGTTTTGTAACGGTGAGAAAATATGCACTCTGTTCCAGGAAGGGAAACTAGGCATAATACAAATGATCCCTGAAATAACTACTTCTACTTGTCTGTCTCCTGTCACATTCAGGGCACCAACAGATGCCACTGCTATGTATCGAAACAGACACTTGGTTTCTTGGCAAGACCAATTGTTTCTAGTTCAACGAAAAATCGGATCACCTTCCATCTTTGAGGTTTGGGAGGCCGACTTTGAAACAAATCAATTCAATAGAGTATTCAATTTGAACGGATTTATTATTTTTCTAAGTGGACAATTCTCTGCTGCAACTTCTTCATCTCTATCGCAAGAAGAAAACCATATCTATTTCACCGATTTCACACAGTGCAATGATCACCGCACTTTATATGCTTTCCACATTGGGGATCAAAGCTTGTCAACCACTAAGCAATTTCGTGTCTATTGTTCTCACAATGCGATTCCTCTATTCGCAAGGTAATTAATTAATTTAGATACTTGTTTAATTTCGTCATATATGGTTTAAATGTTTGTGAATATTGTTCATAACATTTGATTCTAACTTATTTAGGTCAGGAAGGGCCGAAATTCAACTTAACATTAGTACTGGAGACCACAAGTTGAAAAAGCGTCCATCCTCTTCCTCTTCCAAGTACGGTATTAATAGTAATCCTGTGCCTGTAGACAGCAACATTTGCATCCATCTTTCTCTAGACATTCAAAGGGAAATTTCTCGTTATCTAATTTCTCAAGAAGCATACATGAGTTTTCGCTTGGTGTGCAAATTATGGAGATCTGTTGCTCCTCCATTACGTTGGAAAGTGGTTGTTGATGATGATGCGGCTCCTTCTTATGATCAAGACTCCATGTGGCTTCTATCTCTAAACCAAAACAATGGTTTGTGCACCTTCTATAATCCCTTTAGAAATTTCAATTGTTATATGAGCAACAATGATTTAGTAGGCTGTGAAATTCGGTATGCAAAAGATGGATGGCTTCTTGTGTCTAAGGGAAAGTCTCTCTTCTTACTTGAGCCTTCGCCTTCGCCTTCTGGGAAGCAAATAATCCATCTCCCACAAAAAACAGATGACTA
>JAJOOO010023510.1:0-19203 GCA_029582685.1 Solanum piurae | reverse complement strand
TAACTCGCTCATACGAACTCGGAATTGAGCAAACTCGACGGCGTTGGAAAGATCGTTCCACGAGCTTCACAACCATAACTGGAACTACTCCTAACTCATCCTGAGCTGGGAGATACGATTGCTCAAAGTTGGCCAAAAATCACGGCTTTCTACACTTAGCCAAATTTTTTTCCAGATTTTCAAATCCTTTCACAAAAAAATGAAAATTCTCAAATTCCAAGCCTCTTCTTAGCTATTTCAAATTGTCGGATGTTACATTGCCAATTAATCCAGATTTCAATCTAGTAAAACAAAAGACTCAAAAATTCAAGCATGAGTTCAGTTTAAAGATGAAAGAAGGTATTACCAAACAAATCGAGTCTCAAGTAGTGTAAGTGATGCAATATCCAACTTGGTTAGCCAGCGTTGTTCCTGTCGCCAAGAAAGACGGAAAGATCATAATATGTGTTGACTACAGAGATCTCAACAAAGCTAGCCCCAAAGATAATTTTCCATTGCCAAACATTCATATTCTCATTGATAACTACGCCAAGCATGAGATGCAGTCATTTGTTGATTGTTATGCGGGTTATCATCAGATCCTGATGGATGAAGAAGATGCAGAAAAGACAGTTTTCTTACACCTTGGGGTGTATATCATTATCGGGTGATGCTGTTTGGTCTCAAAAATGTCGATGCTACTTACATGAGGGCTATGACGACTATCTTTCATGATATGATCCACAAAGAGATTAAGGTATATGTAGATGATGTCATAATTAAATCCCGCGAGAGTTTGGATCACTTGACCCACTTGAGGAAATTTTTTGATCGCCTACGCCGATATAATTTGAAGTTAAATCCCGCCAAGTGTGCTTTTGGGGTGCCGGCCGGCAAGCTGTTGGGATTTATAGTCAGCAGGAGGGGCATTGAGCTTGACCCTTCCAAGATCAAGGCAATCCAAGAATTACCTCCTCCAAAGACCAAGAAAGAGATGATGAGTTTTCTGGGAAGATTGAATTACATCAGTCGATTTATAGCTCAGTCCACCGTGGTGTGTGAGCCAATCTTCAAGTTGTTGAAAAACCTGACCAAGTGGACCGGTGGATGTCAAACCTCTTTTGATGCCATCAAGAATTATTTGTCCAATCCACATGTGTTGGTCCCTCCTCGAGAAGGAAGCCCTTTGTTGCTATATCTATCTGTCTCAGATAACGCATTTGGATGTGTACTTGGTCAACATGACGAAACTGGGAAGAAGGAACGAGCCATCTACTACTTGAGCAAAAAATATACTTCATATGAGGCTCGTTACACTCTTTTGGAGAGAACGTGTTGTGCTTTGACTTGGATTACTCAGAAATTGAGACATTATTTGTCTTTCTATACCACATATCTCATTTCCAGAATGGACCCGTTAAAGTATATTTTCCAGAAGGCGATGCCGAATAGGAAATTGGCTAAATGGCAAATGTTTTTGAGTGAATTTGACATTGTGTATGTGACTCAAAAGGCGATAAAAGCACAAGTCTTGGTTGATCATCTTGTAGAGAATCCAGTTGATGAAGAGTATGAACCGCTCAAGACTTATTTTCTCGATGAAGAGGTTGCATTTGTGGGTGAAGATATTTCTGAAGCATACCCTGGTTTGAGAGTATTCTTTGATGAAGCAGCGAATTACCAAGGGAGAGGTATCAGAGCGGTCTTAGTATCTGAATCTGGTCAACACTATCCTATGGCAGCTAAACTCTAATTTAATTGCACGAACAACATGACTGAGTATGAAGCTTGCATCCTCGGTTTGAAGATGGCAATCGACATGAATGTTCATGAGCTTCTGGTTATTGAAGATTCAGATTTGTTGATTCATCAGGTTCAAGGAGAATGGTCCGTGAAGAACCCAAAGATCACAATGTACGTGCAGTATATACAGAAGTTGTGCAAAAGGTTCCGCAAAATTGAGTTCAGACACACTCCCAGGACACAAAATGAGTTGGTTGATGCTCTTGCCACCATTGCCTCAATGATTAAACATCCGGATACAAGTTATATTTATCCATTGGATATAGAGGTAAAAGAGCAGCCTGTCCATTGTTCACATGTTGAAGCAGAACCAGATGGTTTGCCTTGGTATTTTGACATCAGGAAGTATTTAGAGACCGGGACTTATCCTGATAATGCAACGTTCAACCAGAAGAAGTCGATACGCCATATGGCCCTCAATTTCTTTGCAAGTGGGGAAATCATTTATAGGAGGACTCCAGATTTAGGTCTTCTCAGATGTGTTGATGCTAGTGAAGCTGCAAATCTTCTGGAACAAATACATGCTGGAGTTTGTGGTACTCACATGAATGGACTCACTTTGGCGAGGAAGATCCTTCAATCCGGTTATTTTTGGATGACTATGGAGCATGACTGTTTCAAGTTTGTGTAGAAATGCCATAAATGTAAAGTGCATGGTGATTTGATTCGAGTGCCGCCTCACGAACTTAATGTTATGAGTTCACCTTGGCCGTTTGTAGCTTAGGGCATGGATGCCATTGATCCAATAGAGTCAGCTGCCTCTAACGGACATAGATTCATTTTGGTTGCCATTGACTACTTCCCCAAGTGGGTGAAAGCAACTTCGTATAAGTCGGTAACCAAGAAGATTGTAGTTGATTTTGATCGCAACAATTTGATATGTAAGTTTGGAGTGCCAGAATTCATCATTACTGATAATGGAGCGAATCTCAATAGTCACTTGATGAGAGAGATATGTGAACAATTCAAGATTACTCACCGAAACTCAACCGCCTATCGTCCCCAAATTAATGGAGCTGTAGAAGCCGCCAACAAGAACATAAAGAAGATTTTGAGGAAAATGATTGATAATCGCAGAGGTTGGCATGAGATGCTACCGTATGCTTTGTTGGGTTACCAAACGACTGTCAGAACCTCAATCGAAGCTACTCTATATTTTCTAGTGTATGGAACAAAAGCAATTATATCTGCCGAAGTTGAAATACCTTCATTGAGAATCATCCAAGAAGTTGCATTGAGTGATGTTGAATAGGTGCGCAAGCGGATTGACCAGCTAACATTGATTGATAAGAAGAGAATTGGTGTTGTTTGTCATGGACAACTGTATCAACAGAGAATGATTCATGCTTTCAATAAGAAAGTAAGAACCAGGACATTTGAAATCGGCCAGTTGGTTCTTAAACGCATTTTCCCTCATCAGGATGAGCACAAAGGGAAATTTGCACCGAATTGGCAGAGACCCTACATGGTTCGTAAAGTGTTATCTGGAGGTGCCTTAGTCCTGTCGGAGATGGATGGCATCAAATGGCCGAAATCAATCAACTCAGATGCTGTCAAGAGATACTTTGTTTGAAACTTTAGTTTGTATTTTTGTTAATTCCTTGTAATCGTTCTATTCGCTTGTAATTGCTTTGTTTAGAATTTTATCCCTCTTGTTATGAACTATGTTTGACCTGAATTCTCAAGAATGAGATACGTAGGCGGCCAATGTCGACCTCGGTCAGTTTTTTTGTAAATTACTTATTTTTATTGATCCTTGAGAGGGGGAACTATGTTTGACCTGATTCCTGCGTCAACGGAATACGTAGGCGCCACAACGGCTCGGTCATATTTTCCGTAAGATTTTTATTTTTCCTTTACAATAGAAACTGGGACAGAATTTTTGAGAGGGATTAAAAAATTCTCAAGACAGTTAACTGGGATAGAAATTTTGAGGATGACCTCAAAATTTCAACAAGATTAATCGGGAATTTCGAAAAACTTTGAATACTTCCCAACAAGTAATCAAATGGACCTCGATGCATCAACTCCAAATGGCGTTCATTAAGCTTGACGTGACATGAAACTTGGCAGTGACTCTTTCCAAACATTACTTTTGAAAATCTATTTTCCTTAAAAACTTCCCCTCCATGTTTCAATTATTATCTTTGCATAAAAATATTGTCTTATCTATCAAGAAGCGAGATATCGAAGAAATCAACCGGAGATAGCGGGACAAGGAGTAGACAACCGAAGAGATCGACACAAATCAGTTCATTTTAAAACTAACAATTTATCTGTGGATGCAGGTTTATAGCTTTACCTCAAGATTAACATATTCCTTCATTCAATGAATATAGAGAAGTCAAAAGGGCGAGGAGCTCCCAAAAATTGACAATTTTTCTGTGGATGCAGGAAATACTTAATGTTTCCTATACCAAAGAGTTGGGATTATGAGAAGCATTATTTCATTCAAATTCTCAACAAGGCGAGGTCCATAATGAATATGCAATTATGTTCAGAAATGGAACAAACAAAAACCACAAAGAGAGCAACATTATTATTTTCCAGTGACTAAAGATACTTGGAAGGCGTTTATCTGCATTATATTATCATATATGATAATATTCTTAACCTGAAGATTATTTATATTGTATTGTCGATGAGACGATATCACTACCCGGAGAGTCATTTATATCGTATTGTCAAATGAGATGATACCACTACACCGAGGGTCATTTTTATTTATATTGACAATTGAGACGATACCGCCATCCAAAAGATACCCAGAAGATCACTTATGCTGATCGGTGAAGCATTATCTTCGTTCGGTATCAGGGAGGCATCATCAGAGAAGATCCATGCATTGCGAGGAAAATGTCATGCATTGCGGGAAAAATGTCATACATTGCGGGAAAAGATTCATGCATCGCGGGAAAAGATTCATGCATTGTAAGAGAAGGATTCATGCATCGCGGAAAAGAAGTCATGCATCGCGGGAAAGAGATTCATGCATAGCAAGAGAAAGAAGTCATGCATCGCAAGAGAAAGATTCATGCATTGCGGGAAAAATGTCATGCATTGCGGGGAAGAGATTTATGCATCCCAGGAAAAAGGCCATGTGTAGCAGGAAAGAGATTCATGTATTGCAAGAGAAAGAGGCATACATAGCAGGAGAAGGAAACCATGCATTGCAAGAGTAAGAAGTCATGCATTGCAAGAGAAACAACTCATGCATTGCAAGAGAAAGAAGTATGCATCACAAGAGAGAGATTTACCTATCACAAGAAGATCAACATCGACTGCATCATTTTTCTTTGCAACAACGACATCAAGAGAACTATCAACGTATTACATCAGCCTATTTTATTACTTTGACGTCAAGAGAAGAGTACATTGAAGATTATATCGCAAATATAAGACACAATCTTTATTTTCTTTACTTCAAACCCGATAGAGTTGACGTCAAATGTTCAAGGAGAGCAATTAAGTGTCAACACGCTAAAAGACACTATCTCTCCATTTGAATTGCATTTTTATGCTAATGAGTTTTATCTCAGTCTTTGTCGAGAGCATCCGAGAGGATGAATTCTCAAAACAAACTACAGGTGTGGACGACATTAAAAAGGATGCAGCACAACGTGGAACTTTTTCTTAGCAGCGAACTGGGACATAGTCCAAAGAAGAGTGCCAACCTCTTAGGACGCGAGTTGAGGAGAGACTTCCACCACAATCAAACCACACCCCTATTTGAAGGCATGTGGGTTTTCTTTAAGTTTGTCGGTTTCAGTTTCGCATCCGGAAATTTTTTGTCTCTACCGGAAGCAACTTTCCAATCTGAGTGACAATGCACCTGAGCTTTGGAAATTATGTCCGTGTAAGTTCTTAATTATGGGTGTGAAGTGCGCCACATTCATGGCTAAGAGGTTGCAAGCCTCCTTTTCATACTCGACTTACTTGTCACTCTTCCAGAATCAAGGGTTCTCTAGCATAATAGATTTCCTTTTTCAACCGATCGAGTCGAACTACAAGCAACCTGATTCCCTAGGTTGAGAGATATGTAGGTGGAATCAATATTGAAAACTCGGCTATATTCCAACATTCGCTCATAAATCTTATTCTCGAGCATTCTGGTCCCTACATAAATTGATATCGGGATAACTTTTGAATTCTTTTAAAATCGTGCATCAAATCAAGCGTATCGAACTACAAGTGGCCTGAATTTTCGTATTGCTTGAGATATGTAGGAAACCCATTTCCATGGTTCGGCCATAATTCCTAAAGTCCGTACCAAAGCCTTTTTCTAAAAGATGGAGATGTGGTCGGTCAAAATTGGAGTTGTCAATTTCATTTGCCTCGAATTTCTTTCATCAATTCAAGTCAAACGAGGGACAGCTTTTGACACCCATATTTTGAACCTCCCCGATAATAATTAATTTTTGAGCTTTTTGAATTTAAAACGATTTAAGATAATAAGCTTTGTAAAATTCAAATGGTTTCAAGATAATTTTAAGTAATTTCCGTCGATTTCTATAGTAGTTTGAATAATAAATATATTTACATAATTATTTATGTATTTAGTATATTTTATAAATGGTTGAAAATCATATCAATTGATTTCTACAGTGTTAAAATAAGTAGTTTATTAATTTGGTTTTAGTGTGAGTTATAGTTTGAATTTCAAATTAATTAGTTTATATTTAAATCAATTACTTTATAATAAAGTTAGTTATTTTATTTTGTATAGATTAAGAAGCTCATTAATTAATTTATATAATTTCATCTTGTTGAGCTTTTGGCCGAATTCACAAATCAATTTCAAACCGGTTAAATTTTCAATCTCAATTGGTCATAATTTTAATCGTAAGCCTTCTCCTCTTTTTTATTTCTAAGTTTGGTTCTTTTTTTTTGCAACCCAGCAGCCCAAACACTTAAAAAACAGCCCATTCTCTCATGACCCATCCCAACCCCATTTTCCCTTCTAATTTCAACGCGTACATCAACAATACAACAAACCCATATACCCGACCCTTTACGCGTTCTTCTTCTTCCAACTGCGAACCAAACCAGATGCAAACCCAGCAAATTTTAAAACCCAGAAACTCGAAACAGCCCAGCAAAATCGAGCAGCAACCAATGAACTCAACCCAAAAAGTGTGAATCGTGAACCGAGTCCAGCAAGCGTTGTACGCGTCTCGTCTCCTTCACGCAAGGGCGAGTTCACGCAACCGGCAGCTCCCACAGCCTTTCTCTGCAACAGTCGCCCATCTTGATCTTGTCATTCGGATTTTAAGGGATTTCGATTGAAATCTTGTACAAGCAGCAGTTCCTTGGTCCTTGGGAAATTTTCACCTTTAAAACATGTTAAAACTGAATTTTATTATTTGCATCTAAGCCATACTTCGATCTAATGGTTTTCGGCTGCCTCCTCTTCTCACTTTATTCATGTCGTTCTGATTTCGTTACTTTACTACATCCCCACTCTTTATACGGAATTTGATTCCGCCATCAATGATTGAAAGTTCCAGGTGACAATTACTCAAGAATGTGGAAAATGATTGCCTTTATTGTGTTATTAGTTTCCTCATATCTGTAGTGAGTTGATTTTTAGTTAAAAGTAATAATGTTGAGACAACCTTTAACAAAGGTTTTGACTTATTCATCTTGCGTCTAAAATCAATAATTATTATCATTTTAGAGGTATATTCCTTGGCTGATTTATGTATTCCCCAAAGTGTGTTAAATAATGAATTGGTTTGGTCTCAAATGTATAATCCTGCTTTTGTAGTTGCTAAATTTGACTTTACTGTCTTATTTTCTTTGGCCCATAACTTAGAGTTTAATTATTGTTCTATGTGTCCACAATTTGTTTGCTTCAATTACTGTCCAAATTTGCTAAAAAGGGAATTAGTTGGAGACAATAGTATAAGCGTGAGGAATCTGATCATCTTGGCTTGCCTTTGGTTTTCTTTTCATTTATTTGCATTTTGTTAAACTCACAGTTACCGCTACTTATTTGCAATATGGATAAATTGTGTTCCTTTTTATACATTCATTATTTAGTGACCGGTTCAGATATATTATTATTGGTTACTGATTCTTCTGTTCTTTTCTTCATTTTGCATGTGAAATCCGTTCGAGTTCACTATGAACTCCTATCTTCTTCTTGCATTTCGGGAGAGCCGTAAAGGCTCAAAATTCTTTCTTATCGAGTCAGTCGGTTGTGCAAATCGAAGAACAAGTCCCTTAAAAATTGATGAACAGGAAGCAGAGTCGATATGGACTTGTATATACTTGGTGTATACGAAAAATGAGAAGAGGGGCTTAAAAGGCCCACTCTTTATTTGAAAAGTTATATTCTGTTACTTTGGGCCTAAGCCTTTGTCATTTTATTTATTATTATCTTGTTAGAATTTAGGACATGTGGAAGATGGGCCTAAGGCCCAAAGAAATAAAATTCAATTTAATCTGGGACAGGTACAAAGGTGGCAAAAATGGGTCAAAAGGCCCAAAACGAAAATAGGCCCAAGTACTGGTCCAGGCGGACAGGAAACCAGACTCAGGCTCAAATTTCTCTGTTCACTCTATCATTTTATATTTGTTTACCTGTCATTACTTATTGTTAATCTTAAGGTTATTACGATTTAATTTTCCCGACAGACAACTATTCTGAACCAATCTTTTAAAAATCGACTAATTAAGAACTCATTTCCCTTTTCCTTAAAACTTAATTATTTTTTTTTATTTTTTTTTATTTTTTTTTAGTATTTAACTAATATAGCGCCTTAATATTTCCCTCTTTCCCCCTTAAAATGGTCCTAACTATAAAATAGTTCAATTTTACAATTCAAATTATTTTAGCCAAATAAATAATCGCCAGATAACCGCGTATTAGCGGGCATTTCGGGTGCTTTCAAATCCTTCTCGAAATGCTAATAAGAACCCCGAACCCCTTATAATATTTTTCAATAGAATTAATGTTTTGATCTATTTGAAAACAATAGTTTTCTTGATTTTTCTTAAAAATTAAGTGGCGACTCTTAAAATCAGTCTAAAAATAATCATTTTTAATAAAACAACCACCAGGTCAAACCACATGGCTTCTAGTGTTCCTATTTCACATGTTGATAGTTCAAGCACCTAGCCACGAGCGCCATAATGTTCCTCTTCATCCCACACCACTAGGAGTTCTACTTCAGATCACGATACATTTTCATAGAACTGAGATTAATATAATACCTAGAAATATAGAATTCCTACCATGACTGATGGTAGGGAACTCTTATGGAAAAAACCCTACTATACCAAACTCAAAAAAACCCCAACTAGAAGCAAAACTGTTGAGATGACTTGGTTGAATTTGACTGGCCACCACAGCCTCAATATGCCAAATGTGCACCCCAAGAATTCAAAACTGGAGCCTGGATCATCTAACCACTAGCACCTGCAGTGCCACCATCTTTGAGTTATAGAGCTCCCCAAACCAATTTATTAGGCTGAGACTATTGCGGGTAACCTCTACCCAAAGATCCTCTACCACGGAACTGAGACCCGCTGAAACAACTTGACGATAAGGTTTATTGTTGCTACCTCCACAGTCCTCATTATGGATCCTCTCAAAGGTGTGTGTATGTTCAACTATCTAAAGAAAAGAACATATTAATTCCACCATCTTCTATGTAGCCAACCGAAGTGGAAATGAGAACCCTCTAAAAAATATATGCACCCTTTCGCGTTTTGTCGGCATAACATAGCCGCATGTCTAACCAACTCATGAAATCACATCTCATACTTTACAATTGACAATGATCCCTGAGTCAAGTCTATAAACTCATCCCGAAACCTATCCCTCAGGTTTCAAGGTACATACTTCTCTAAGAAAGCCTCAGAAAACTAAACCCAAGTCATTAAAGGTGACCTAGCTAGCCTGCACTCAATATAGGACCTCCACCACTACTTCGTTAACCAATCTAACTAAAAAATAGTGTAATCAACCACGTGAGAATACTCTAAACCAAGGCTATGCAACCTCTCCCGACATATGACTAGAAATCATAGGCATTCTCACCCCCGACACCTGTGAACCTGAGAGGACCCAATTTGATGAACCTTTTTTATATCTTCTGATCCTCAAACTATATAGCCGGCCTAACTGCCATAGGTGGATCAAATGTTGAAACTGGCTTAACCACTAAATGAGGAGTCGCAATAGTTTGATGTGCCCATGGAATCTGAACACCTTATACCCCTGCCTAGGCTGAAGTCTGAGCCTCGTCTCAAGCTTTGGGTCCACTTGAATTGCTAGGCAAAGTCCATGCCTGTGAAATACCCTACATGAAGCTGAGGACCTTGGCCAAAGAATTATGAAGAACTAGCGTGGTCAGGAATCCTGGTGGAGGCTGGCTGGCCTCACACCATCTGACTAATGTTGAACATGCTTAACCTCTATCTCGGGCTCTGGTGACGGTGCCCACTCTTAGTCTCAAGTTAGTGCGGCTGCCCATACTCTATCTCGAACCCTACCCTTATCATGGGCTCCATTTTGATGTGGGAGGCTCTCACATATTCGCGGACGACCTCGTCCTTGCCATCTGAGAAATAGTAGAACAAATAGAGTTTAGATATTGTTACAATCATGAATGCATGATAAGAAATAAGTACAATGAAGTATTTCTAAGAACGCCCTATAGCCTCCTGAAAATTAGATATAGATGTCAATGTACCGACCCGCAAGACTCTACTAGGTACTTGATCTTGTACTAGCAAGACCGATAAACCTAAAGCTCTAATACCATGTTGTCATGACCCAAAATTGGGCCATGATGGTGCCTACTCGGGGGTTATAGTAGGCACCATCATGACCCGATTTCAGGTCTCAAAACTTGCCCAACCATTTTGGGAAGCATGTCATCCAACACAACACCACACAAAATCTACAAGACAACTATGGGAAGGGGAAAGATAGTAAAAGCACACAAAAATCCATAAATGACCTCGAGAATCATTACAGAATTGAGCCCTTCATCTCATGTTTTTGTTCCTAGAAGTGCCAAATTAGCAACACATGGAAAAGGTTTGCCATAAACTCATGTTTCTACAATTTTAAGTGATCATTTGGTGAGTTTTTATGTTGAGAAGTTTAGTTTTCTAACACCTATTAACACTAAGAAACAACTATAAGTTGGTGGTAGTAGTCATTTCTCTCCAGATAGATTTGATAACCTACAAGATGAGGACATCTTTGAGGAAGGTAAGAAAAGGATGTGTTGGATCATTGTTTTGCATAAATACCGCTAGGAATGTAATTATTTTTCCTGGGCAACAATGCAATAACAAAAAGAAACATGAAAGAAATACTAGTTTGGATGGCAAGATGACCAGGAATTTGTTCCAAGTCACCTTTCAATACGATTGGCAAAACAGAATCATACGACAATATCAACAACTTCAACAAGATCCACTAAACCCAAGAAAATGTGATGAACTATCAAGAACTATTGGACAGATTGAAAGAAGAAGGCAGAAGAAAAATAATCTAGGTTACTTTAGAAGAGCAATCTATTCTTTTTAGTTCATCCATTTGTAAAATAAAGTTTGAGTTTGATAACTCAACTTTCTTCTTGGGTTTTATAACTTTGCATACTTAGGCATTCTCATGTAATAAACTCTATAATGGTCATTGAATACCTAATTTTCTCTAACTCTTATTTTCTTTATGTTTGTTATAATTAGAGGTTCATAACCTCATTAGAATTGTTAAGTAAAGTTTAGCCCCCATTATTTGTACTTATCCAATGGAGGATTTTTATTTTATTCATAATAAAATACCGCTAGACGCATTGTCTAGTGGTATAAATTAAAAAAATCTCATTTTCTTTTTATTATAAAAGATTAAAAAGTCTTTTTAATATAATAATAATAATTTTCTTGTATAGTGACTTAGTAGTACATTAAATCTTCTTTTGATGAAGTTTTATTTCGATATCTTAAGTTATAATTAGTTCTAATTTTTAGTGATAGCCTTCTTATAATCACTAGAAAATTACCACTACATTTATTATACAATTAATTGAAATGACTTATTAATAGGAAAAGGGATAGGAGAAGGAAGGTATATATGCAGAATAAAAATGACTCTCACCTTAAGGTCGAATTTAAATTAAAAACTCTGTGGTTGGGAAGGAACTCCACAAGAAAGGAGGTCAAGAGCATCTGGGTATCTCCACTTCTACTTCAGCTGAAAAAGAATGGTCAGAGAGGAAGAAAATGGAGGAAGGGGAAAGAGGGTGACGTCGGCTACTTACAGAGAGTTGCAAGCTCAACAACAAGACTAGAAACCTCTATTGTAACAAATTTTGGTAACCACTACTCCACCAAATTATATCTCTACAAAAGAAATGGAGGAAATCAGAAAATGAGGGAGAAGGAAAAAGAGCAAGATGTAAGAACCTACCTTTGCGAGCTGAGAAAGAGTGATAACATGACAAACAATAGGAATGTGTTGATTGATCCAGAGTGAAAGGAAGAGGAAAGTTGGGTTCCATACTGCTCCTTGCGGCGACAAGGGGAGAAACAAAAGGAGCTCAGATTTGGAAACCCTATCTTCGAGGGTTTTGTTATACAAGCTAGTAGCTCCATTTGATTGGCTAGGCCAGTTTTTCATTTTGTTTTTTGGCTAATCCAATTTTTGGAATGTTTTTTTTGTGTACGGAGTTATTTAATAATGAATAAAAGGAGCTACAAGCTCCACTATTTTTTTTAAAAAGTTCTCTCTCTAAACATATCAAATACTTGCAACTCACAAATTTGTTTAGGCATAATATATATATGTGTCATTTAACTTGGCCTCATTTCACATGTATGCCCTTAAACTTTTGGTTTGCACGAGTAGACACTTAAATTCATATAAAGTTGAACAAGTAGTTACATGAGTCTTACGTAGCGTAATACACGTGGGACACCACGTAGGATGCAAATTGCCATGTAAGATATCACGTAAGACGTGTGCATCTATTTGTTCAACCTTATACAAGTTTAAATGTCTACATGGGCACACCCAATGTGGGAGGGCATAAAAAGAGGCGGACCCACCCTTACCCGAGGGGTGTCAAGCGACACTCCTCATCGAAAAATTACATTGTATATAGAGGTCAAATTTTGGTTTAATAAATAAATATATACAAGTATTGACACCTCTTGACATGAGTTAAAGGTTTAGTCTAGTGGTTAAGGTGTTGTGTGTTTTAGTCCTACTAGTCCCGTAGTTAGATTTTTTGTTACAACTATTTACAGCCCTTAATGACAATTCTGGGTCCACTACTGAGCATAAATATGAGTTAAGGTCAAGTTAAAGGTATATTTATGTAGTATATCTTTCGTTTATGTTGTATATCTATGAATCAATGTTAACCGCACTAGATTTTCATATTTTTTTAAGTTCATAATGTGGTTGTATACTAGACTAACTATGGGATAATGTTTTTGTATTTTTACACTATGGTATGATTTCATTGGATCATAATGGTATCCTTTGGATTTTAGAAAATTTATTGCCTAACATTTCCAAATATGACTTGTACATTACATTGTTATTTCCTTTGTTTCAATTTATGCAATATACTCTCTCTTTTAATCAGTTTTTTTTTTTAAAAAAAAAAGTATTTTTATATATTTAATAGTAACAATTTAGCTCCAAATTTTATTTTAATTACCCTTTAATCTTTATCATTAAGATAGAAACACTAAGATCATATCGAACTCTAGGTTTGTATATTGGTATTTGAATTTTGTTATACAATGCATGCCCAACTTATTTAGTACAAAGTGATTTCAGCATTAATAGCTCAAATTAATGTATAAATTACATATTCTTTATCTTTTTTATGCAATTTTTTTTAGGATTTAATATTACATATAAGTGTAGTTATGAAGGAACAACTGCGGGTGTGTTTGGTAGGAAGGAAAATGTTTTTTCTCTAAAATATAAGAGATTTTTTTATTTAATTTTGGCATAATACATAAATATATCATTTAACTTGGCCCCATTTCATATTTATGCCCTCCAACTTTGGGTGTACACAAATAGACAGTTAAATTTGTATAAGTTGAACAAGTAGACACATAAATCCTATGTGGCATAATATATGTAGGACACCACGTATGACACAAATTATCATGTAGGATGTCATGTAGGACATATGTGTCGATTTGTTTCACTTCACACAAATTTAAGGGTCTACTTATACACACCCATAATTGGAGAGCATAATAGCTCATTTGTTTTTTTTTTTGGAAATTTGATTTGTGATCGATGTACCTTGTCTTCTCTCTAATTCTTACCAATTGTTATTAAAATATTGCGTTATGATTTTAGAATAATGTACTATCTAGTTCATTTTAAAATAATAAATTTTTGGGTCAAGCTTATCTTTGTATAAAATTTTAATTTGTAATAATGATAATCAACTTCATCAATGAAGATTCTCCGTAATTTAGGATTAGCAAGTATATTTATTTGGTACGATGGAGTATTCTTAATAGTTTTCAAAACTTAGTCATGTTTCGTATTTTTTTTTAAACAAAAGTGAAATATATTTGTAAAACTACGATCCAACATATTTTCAACTCTAATCCAAACTTCACCCAAATTAATTTTATTTTAAAACTGTATGATCAAACGCCTGCTAAATCACAAGAGCTTCAAATGAATCGTTTTAATCCCTTAAATTGTTGTGATATGATCTCTACCGCTCACCAACTCTAAATCAGCGGCTCTCCTCCACTCCTTATTTTCTCCACTTCTCTTTTTTCGGATCTGGAATCTAATTTTTTTTTGTTATAAATATATAATTATGTTCCTACGGGGAGAACATACAAATAAAAAACAATTCAAGTAACTCATTAATTTAATAATTAGTAGGAGTTAATTTTTCTAGTGCAATATGTGTTAAATAATTATAAAAGAATGAGAAAAGATTAAATCCTATTTGAATTGACTTATTTTAAGCTAAAACAGTTTTGAAGCACTTATAAAGTATTTGGATAAATTTTAAAAAATATTTATAAGCACTTAATTTTAAGTTAAAACGATTAAAAAAATAGTAGTAATATAGTTTGAAGAATTATATCATTATCACTAGGGGTGAGGATGGGATGATACAAAACCATAATTGAAAATTTTCATACTCCGGTTTCGATGCTGACACTTTTTAAAAAATGATATTTTGAACAGTATTCAATATTTATATTTTTTAAAATCAAAATATTCAATATCGTACTTTTAAATCAAAATAGCTTTAAGCAATTTAATTGTATTTGAATAAATTAAAAAAAAGTCCAAATCAACACTCTCCTTGTCCTCTTTTTTTGGATCTAGAATCTTTTCATAAATATATACAAGTAACTCATAGCTGACCTTTTTCTGAGAGACAAATCTCAATTAATTTATTAATCAGTAGTAGTAGTTAATTTTTCTAGTGCAATGTGTATTAAATTGAATAAATAAAAGAATAAAGAAAGACTTTAAAAAAAGCCTGTTTGGATTAAAATATTTTATGGTATTTGGGTAAAATTAAAAAAATACTTATAAATATTTATTTTTTGGAATTAAAATAACAAAAATGAATAAATAGCAATGAATTTTTAACTGACTTATAAGTTCCTAAGCCAAAAAGTCAATTCAACTGCTCTATTAGTATCATGTTCAGATATAAAAGGTTTATAAATTACAGTCCAGAAGATATATTATGATAATATAATATTTGTTCCTCCAAATAAAATGGTGTCTGAAGACTTCAATCATCAAGTTTTAGCAGTATTTGGACTTCAATAAATATAAGAGATTTTTATTTAATTTTGGCATAATACATAAATATATCATTTTATTTGGCCCCATTTCACATTTATGTCCTCCAACTTTGGGTGTACACAAATAGACCGTTAAATTTGTATAAGTTGAACAAGTAGACACATAAATCCTATGTGACATAATATACGTAGGACACCACGTATGACACAAATTGTCATGTAAGATGTCATGTAAGACATGTGTTGATTTGTTTAACTTCACACAAATTTAAGTGTCTACTTATACACACCCAAAATTGGAGGGCATAATAGCTCATTTGTTTGTTTTTTTGGAAATTTGATTTGTGATGTACCATGTCTTCTCTCTAATTCTTACCAATTGTTATTAAAATATTGCGTTATGATTTTAGAATAATGTACCATCTAGTTCATTTTAAAATGATAATTTTTTGGGTCAAACTTATCTTTGTATAAAATTTTGATTTGTGATGATGATATTCAACTTCATCAATGAAGATTATGCGTAATTTAGGATTAATGACTATATTTATTTAGAAGAAAGATGGATATTCATTACTCATTATCAGACAATCACTTATTCACAAACTTTGTGTCTTAGAATCCTCAGGAAAGTGTAAGCACCTGTATACAATTTCTATTTTTCTTTCTATATATAGATTTGGCTTTCTCTTGATGGAATATACTGATCCCAGTTCGCGACAGAGAACAAGACAGCAAGCGAGCGTACTTTTGTTCACTTCTTCTCCACCTAGCACGGAAGTTTAAGAATAACCCCTTCCTTTAGCTACTAAGATGTTTCAGTTCGCTAAGTTTGAAAAGTCCAAAGAGCACAGACTAGCCACGGAGCTTGGATCCCCCCCCCCCCCGCCAAAAAAAGAAGAAGAGAGAGACTGGATTTCTTCCACCTTCCATATACGAGTAGTGAAGAAGTATAGATTTAGTTGGTTGTTGACCAACGGAAAGCATGGGATCAAAAACTGGAAGTCTGTTGTTACTGATCTGATCTTTTCTTTCCTGGGTGTGGACGAGATGGAGTATTCTTAATAGTTTAAAAAATTTAGTCATGTTTCGTGTTTTTTTGTTAAAACAAAAAAGTGAAATATATTTGTAAAATTACGATCCTAACATATTTTCAACTCCATCCAAAGTTCACCTAAATTAATTTCTTTTAAAAACTTTAAAACTTTATGACCGAACGCCCGCTAAATCACAAGAGGTTCAAATAAATCATTTTAATCCTTTAAATTGTTTGTGATACGATCTCTACCGCTCATCAACTCTAAATCAACGGCTGTCCTCCACTCCTTATTTTCTCCATTTCTCCTCTTTTTTCGGATCTGGAATCTAAATTTTTTTATAAATATATAATTATGTTCCTACGGGTGAACATACAAATAAAAAACAATACAAGTAACTCATTAATTTAATAATTAGTCGGAGTTAATTTTTCTACTGCAATATGTATTAAATAATTATTAAAGAATAAGAAAAGATCAAAGCCTATTTGAATTGATTTATTTTAAGTGTTTTTAAGCTAAAACAGTTTTGAAGCACTTATAAATTGTTTGAATAAATTTAAAAAGTATTTATCAGTAGTTGGTTTTAAGTTAAAACAATAAAAATAAAAATAACAGTAGTAATACAGTTTGAAAAATTACATCATTCTTACTAAAATTGAAATCTTTCATACTGCAGTTTCGATGCTATGACAATTTTTAAAAAATGATATTTTGTACAATATTCAATATTATTTATTAAAAAAATATCAAAATATCTAATATTGTACTTTTAAGTCAAAATAGCTTTAAGCAATTTTATTGTATTTGAATAAATAAAAAAAATACTTATACATATTTATTTTTAAGACCCACAATCTGATCTTTTATTCCATAAAAATATGCAATAGTGATCCTCAGATGCTTTCAACTTCATCGAAATTTTCATTGTTTACATTCTTACTTCATACTATCTTGTTTTATGCCTCCAAACTTGTTGAGATGATCCGACTCTACGTGGCATGAATCCATAATAATCGAACTTTAATGCGGATATTGGACACCAAATTAAAAAAAAAAAGAAGGTCCAAATCAACACTCTCCTTGTCCTCTTTTGTCGGATCTAGAATCTCAAACGTAATTTTTTCATAAATATATGCTTGTGTTCATACTAGGGGTGTGCACTATTTGGATTAAACCGAAAATCCAAACCAATTCAAACCGAATTGTAATTTGGATTGGTTTTTTGGATTTTTGGTTTGGTTTTGGATTTATAAGTTACTTTGTTTGGTTTTTTGGTTTGGTTTCGGATTTAGAAAAATGAAAACCGAAAAACCGAAAAAAACCCGAATTATATATATAAAATATTTAGGTTTACAATATAAGTACTAGTAATTCAGTATTACCGTAATATTTAGGCCCATATCAAATTACTGTCATCCTATTTCACTAAATTTTAGGCATTAGGTTTTACATTATAACTATAAATATCACATATTACTTGCACTTTCATGAGAAAAAAAAAACTAGCAGAACTGGAATTAGCGGTGCTAGTCAATTCTTTTACTTTTGCAGTTTGCTCTGCTTATCTTAATTGAAGACATGAGTTGAACTGCTGGTTCAACCTCGATGCGATTTGTGTTTAGTGATAGTACTTTAGAGTTTAGAGTTAGTTTCGTTGAAATTGTCATCATGATCATTTCGTTTGGATTTTATGTTTGGACATTTATTGATATTTGATAGTATTGTGTTTTAATGTTTTGCTCGTGCTTATATTGGAAAGGATATTTAAGAGATTCAATATTATTACTTTTCCTTATATGAAAATTTTATTTTTTAAGAATGCAAATATAACTTTGATTATGTTATTAATTATTTATGAAATAAGTTTTAACCGAATAGCCAAACCGAAAAGAGAAAAACCGAATCGAACCAAATTTTTTTTGGTTCGGATTGAGTTATACTTTTTCAAAACCAAAAATCCAAACCGAATAACACAAAACTGAATCGAAAAACCGAATGCACACCCCTAGTTCATACTAATAAAAAACAATACAAGTAACTCATAGTTGACCTTTTTCTGAGTGACACAAATCTCAATTAATTTATTAATTAATTAGTAGTAGTAGTAGTTACTTTTTCTAGTACAATATGTATTATTAGATTGAATAAATAAAAAAATAAGAAAAGACTTAAAAAAAAGCCTTTTTGGTTTAAAATATTTTACCCTATTCAGATAAAATTACAAAAATACTTATAAATATTTATTTTTTGGAATTAAATTAACAAAAATAATAAAAAACAATGAATTTTTAACTTTGAGTTATAAGTTCCTAAGCCAAAAAGTCAATTCAACTGCTCTATTAATATCATGTTCAGATATAAAAGGTTTATAAATTAGATAGTGTCTGAAGACTTCAATCACCAAGTTTTAGCAGTATTTGGACTTCTAATTAGGCATTGTGCTTAATCAAATAAATCCAAGTAAGTTTGTTGGCACAATTAGGAGCAATATTTCGGTAGTGGTGAGACGTAGTCTGGTAAATCAAAGGGGGAGTTTGGTATATAGGAGGGGGAGTATTTTGATAACGGGGGGGGGGGGGGGGGGTTTGGTAACAAG
>JAJOOO010023480.1:0-17293 GCA_029582685.1 Solanum piurae | reverse complement strand
TGATGATTTTTCCAGGTTTACATGGCTTTATCCCATGAAACATAAATCTGAAGTTTTTATGCATTTTTGTGCCTTCCAAACACTAGTGGAAAATACCTTTAACACTAAAATAAAAAGCTTTCAAAGTGATGGGGGTGGGGAGTTCGACAACAAGGTTATGGTCTCACATTTTTCTAATTGTGGTATTATATTTCGTAAGTCATGTCCTGACACTCCCCAACAAAATGGGGTTGCAGAAAGGAAACATCGACATATCCTTGAGATGGTACGTACCATTCTCTCAGATGCCACAATGCCATCCAAGTTTTGGGTTGATGCCGCCTTTTATGCAGTTTACACCATCAATAGGTTACCATCACCAGTTTTACATGGAATTTCTCCATTTGAGAAACTTTTTCAAACTCCTCCAGATTATAATTTTCTCAAGGTGTTCGGTTGTGAATGTTTTCCATATGTATCTTCTCGAACTTCAAATAAACTTGACCCTCGTTCAGTTCGTTGTGTTTTTTTAGGCTATGCTTCTAATTATAAAGGATACCGTTGTTTGGATCCAAAAATAGGTCGTGTCTACATTAATCGTCATGTCACTTTTCATGAGTTAGCCTTTCCATATTCTGAGTTATCTCCTGACCCTATATCTCCGTCTCCTTATTTTGACCCTCTTGTAGTCGTTTCACCTTTAAACTCATGTGTGTCCCATACTATTCCTTTTCCCTCTATAAGTTCTCCAGTAGATTCTTCTTCGTCTTCAGGTTCTTTAGACTCTTCTAATGATCCTACGATTCATACTCTTGATCCATCTTCCTCTATTGGGACGTCTCATGGCGGGTCGAGTCCACATACGTATGCTTCTGCTCCTCCTATATCCACCTCTACTGTTGTCGCTCATCCTATGCAAACTCGCTCCAAATCTGGGATTTCTAAGCCTAAGCAACTATTTTCCCTAAGTTCAATCGTCTCTCACATTGAACCTTCGTGTTTCTCTCAAGCTGTGAAAGATCCTAAGTGGCAAACTGCCATGGCTGATGAATTTAATGCTCTCTTGGCTAATCAAACTTGGGTTCTTGTTCCTTATAACCCCAACATGAACTTGGTCGGTTGTAAATGGGTTTATCGCATTAAGTATAATTTAGATAGTTCTGTTGAGCGATACAAATCTCGTCTTGTAGCACATGGATTTCACCAACAGCCTGGTATTGACTATCATGAGACCTTTAGTCCTGTTGTCCGTGCCACAACTGTTCGCATTGTCCTTTCTCTTGCCATCTCTCATTCATGGTCAATTCGTCAATTAGATGTTAAAAATGCATTTTTACATGGTGTGCTTTGTGAAGAGGTGTTCATGAAACAACCACCTGGATTTATTCATCCTGACTATCCTCATCACATATGCAAACTAACCAAAGCTATTTATGGTTTGAAACAAGCTCTCCGTGCTTGGTTTCATCGCTTTAGTACATTTCTTCTTGATAATGGATTTGTTAGTAGTAAATTAGATTCCTCTATGTTTATTCGTCACTATTCATCTGGAATTCTCATTTTATTACTCTATGTTGATGATATTATCCTTACTGGAAGTCATGTTTCGATAGTTTATGATTTCATTAAGTATCTTTCATGTCAATTTGCCATGAAAGATCTTGGTGATCTCCATTACTTTCTTGGTGTCCATGTTACCCGTACATTTACTGGCCTTCATCTATCTCAGCAAAAATATGTATTTGATTTATTGCTTAAGTTTCATATGCATACTTGCAAGCCCGTTCATACCCCTTTTGCTTCTCGAACTTCCCTTTCACTTGTGGATGGTGAGTTGCTTTCAGATCCTACTGAATATCGGAGCATGGTAGGTGCACTTTAATATTTAACTTTGATTCGTCCTGATATTGCTTATGTTGTAAGTGTTGTTTCTCAATTTATGCATGCTCCTCGTACCACTCATCTGCACTCGGTGAAGCGTATTTTTAGGTACTTGCAAGGTACTATTACACATGGTCTTTTTATGAGTGCATCATCATCCACGTCTACAATGGTGGCCTATTCTGATGCTGATTGGGCTGGCTGTCCAGATAGTCGACGTTCCACTACTGGATTTGCAGTATTTTTGGGCACTAATCTTATCTTTTGGAGTGCGAAAAAGCAACCTATTGTCTCTAGATCTTCTACTGAAGCCGAGTATAGAGCTATTGCCTACACTGTTGCTGAAACCACTTGGATTCAACATGTTCTTTCTGAGCTTGGTGTATATTTCCATGAACCAGTTCGTGTAATGTGTGACAATGTTAGCTTTATGTATATGACTCGCAATCCAGTGTTTCATGAGCGGTCCAAATATATTGATGTGGATTTTCACTATGTTCGTGATAAAATCACTCAAGGAGATCTTGTTGTAGAATATGTGCCCACTCTATTGCAGTTTGCTGATATTTTTACAAAAGGATTATCATCGTCTCAGTTTTATTTTTTGCGTGACAATCTGTCTGTCGTTTCTGCCCGTTCAGATTGAGGGGGCGTATTAGGACTCTTGTTAGGACTCTTAGACTCTTATTAGGACTCTTACTTATGTGTAAGTATATTTGTACATGATTTCCAATATATATAGATAGATAGAGGCAGGCTCGTTGATCAGCTTCTTCTATTCACAAATATATTCTCATTAACATCACTAAATATCTACATAACCACAAATTAACTCGAAATCCAAAAAAAAAAAAAACTGAAAATTGATACTAATTTAGATTTTTTTACCTCAAAATGTTGCTGCATTTTGAGAGGATCAATAGGCCTTTGAAACATGTTAAGAAGGAGAAGCGTAGGGCTAATACTGAATTTTGTATGAAGCCTACAACAACGATCGCCATGTCTACAAGCACCAATTTTGAAGTAAAATGGACAATTAATCACTCTGTCTTTCTCTGTACCAAAAATCGATGCCAAATGCTCCGCCATTACACTTCAGTTCAGTTCACATTTCTCTCTTTAGGGTTTTTCTTGGTCTGAAATGGAAGAATCTTGATGGAAAAAGAAGAAGAATTTATACTAATGAAGAAACTTCAGGATGATTCTAAAAATGTGTTTAAGAGTTGTAACTAATTAATTTAACTTGTTATGCATATTTCATTTAGATATCAAATTAGTTTTAATTAGATATTTCAGAGAAGAAGAATATTTTTATGTATCAAATAGTTGAGTTAATAGTATAAAATATATTATTTCCATTAGTTTTATGCATTTTTGTTGGTTTAATAAGCTATAAAATTGTATGCATTTTCTACCTCGAAAACACATAATCGCCGATTTGATAGTATAATTTACTTTATCATTTAAACTATACAAACGTTTAAATATTTTTTTTAAAACTTTCGAGTGAATTAAGTATCCTTAAGGGTGATATGACAAAATGAGTGGACTCACTCTCCTAAAAGCGAGTGAAAAACAAAAATGAACAAATTGAATTATAAAATTGTACACATGACATATTTTTATTGGCTAGTATATAATTACTATTTTAAATATTTTTTTATAAATTCACCTTTTTTTTAAAATACATGATATTTTTAATTTAGAGGCAAATAAAATTTGGGGGTCTCAATTTTTTTATAATCTTTTTCTCTCTTTATTTTGTTGTCTTTCCCAAATACTTTATTCTCCATTGAAGCACTCTTATACCTTTCTTTTTTCATATTAGCCATTATTTCTCTATCTTTATTCCCCACCTCTGCACCCTACTTCCATTCCATCAGCCCTTTAGTAATCCACAAAACTCAACACCAACATCATATTATTGAGGTCGATTTCACAAATATAAATTTTCTTGTTGTTTGAGTGACCCATTTTAATTTCTATTAATTGTGATGGATAAAATGTGAATCTATCAACTTTCTTATACAACTTTCATTTTTTATTTGAATTGTAATAAAAAAAGTGACTTTAAAAAAATCTATTCTCGCAATGACAGCTTTATGGGAGTGGGGTGGGGAGGGAGAAGCTTCGAAGAAGAAAAAGATAGTATGTTATTTTTTGTCAAATAATGGTGAGTTGTAGAAAAAAAACAACCATTAAAAGTTGAAAATGGACGAATTTTTTTTTCCAGTTAAGAGTGAAAATGGTGAAAATGAGCGAAGAAGAAAAAGAGGAGGGGGGCGTAGAAGAGAAGAAATTTAAGAAGTGGGTCCCACTTGTTAAAAATATTTAAATTAATGAAAATGGGGTCAACATTTTAAACTTTGATTTTAGAAAATAATTGTTTCAGTTAATTAACTAATTAGTTGTGTAGAAGAAAGAAATTTAAGAAGGGGGCCCCCTTGTTAAAAATATTTAAAATTAATGAAAATGGCTCCACATTTTAAATTTTGATTTAAGAAAATATATTTTTATAATTAATTAATTAATTATGTAATGAATTTTAAGAAGTGTTTATGGAAAAAGGTGAATAAACAAAGAATAAGTAAATTTAATGACGTGGTGCTTACATGGCTGTGATGTGGTGCTTACAAGACTATGACGTGGCAAAAGAGAGTGGTATTATACTCTCAGGGTGGTACTTAATTCACTCGAAAGTTATTAAAGGAGTATTTTAAGTGCTAAAGTAAATTGCGCAGCCAATCTTGGGGGTATGTGGTTTCTCTAAGTTCAATGTGTATAATTATAAAAGATAACATATTTTAAGTTAATTTAATTTTAATAGACGAATAAAAAATATATAAATATTTTTAAAAAAAATTAAAGAGAAAGTGTTTAATTCAAGTATTTTATTGTTAGGATTTAAGATATTCAATTGGAACTAGGATTAATACGAGAATGAAATATCCTGATAAGTTGAGCAAGACAAATGCAATGCCTCTTAAAGTTTATGCTACTCTAAACGTTAATTTACTCCTATATAGATTGGTATATATTTTCTTGAAAAGACATTTTTAAATCCTACAAACTTTTGGATTTTTAAAGAGACCAAGGCATTAACTGTTGACTTTCTCATAAGTGAAATGGTCAATAAACGCTCTTCGAAGTGTTGTCTGACGTTCTTGACGATCAAATATGACACAAGGAGGTCTGCATCATCGTACGTTTGATAAATACATTATTAGTGACTCTTGAATCATAGAGAAAAATCAGGAAATAAGAATTAAGTGAATACACATAATTACCAGCAAGGTTTGTGGTGGAGTGGTATCAAGATCCAAGACTACTCCCTAGACATGACATGGGAAATGAGCAGATCATAGTCTCAAGTGGAAATATCATATAATACTAAATAAGAGTACAAAATCATAAACAGGAAAATACTATGTCTGACAACAAGCCACTACTACATAATAGTGATTAGGAGAAGCCCTCGCTCACTCGAACTCGAACAATCTGAAAACTTAAGTAAGTCTGAAAGACATATAAGAACATATGTAGTATGCCCTCGAACTATGAGGATTCACCAATCTTGAGCAAAGTTGATAGAACATAATTCCAACAGCAACCTGAGTGAGGTGCCTCAGAACTTATATTATAAAACAATATAAGCACAAAAGATATATGCGGTCAACACTCAGAATATACTGCATATGTGGAAAAATGTATGAGTTTAAAAACAATAGCATAATGAGTCTGAAAATGTGATAATGTAATGACCAAATAAACATAACATGAATCTGATCATATGATTTTATAAAACATAGTACAAGGTCATGCAGTCTTCTTCAAATCATAATCATAACATAAGTCTTTGAGAAAGTCATAATTTTTTGTAGGATTTACCATTAACCAACATAAACCATTTAAGCTATAACATTACGTATTGCTCCCACACCAAAAAGAGAGTGTCATACTTGTCAAGGTAAGGACCATAATCATGAGTTCCGTGGATCCACTAGCTAGTGTCTATCTGAGGCAAGTCTTACGAAGGCGCATAATTATGGGACAAGAAGATTGCTACTAAAGAACACCGCATCACCTTGAGAGGAACTTGGAGAAGAAGACTTGAGGGTTTTGAGAGAATAGGAGTGAATGGGGAGGGTTTGAGCCTCAGAATCCTTTAAAGTGTACTAAATAACCTCAAACGGCGTAATTTAAACATTAAAAAAAAGTAAAAAAAGATCTAATTAATCCTGAGAAATAACTACTAAATCCACTCTGCGAACCCTATGTACGGTCCCATACAAGGGACCATGGACTGTACTGGTCATTCGTGGACCATATTCAGAAAACCCATCTTTCTGAAGTCAAATCACAAACCCACTTCCACGAGTCATCATCCAATGTACGACCAGTACACTCCCTCATAGAATCCCTAGTACTGAAATCTCTGAGTACTGAAGGTTAAATCCACGAGTCACAAGCACAATATTCAAATCCATGAGCCATCTTGTTTGCTCATTCATAGAGATTCTGAAATGCCAAATTTTCTAGGTCTCAACCACGACTGTCATCCACATGTCATAGAACCCTATATGGTCCATACATAGCCTTGTACAAACTTGCGCGAACAACATTTTCTGCACCGTTTCAACTTCTAATGACTTTTACACTTTCAAGTGTTAAGTACTCGTTTATCCTTAACCAGAAGTTTCAGCTTCGAGTCTTTTTGGCTATAGAGTTGCCTTTGTTAAGGAGCACTTAACTCCCCCCCCCCCACTCCCCCCAAACTCCTAATGTGAGACTTCTGATTGTATTATACTTTTTGTATTTGAATTTTTTTTTGTAGCAAATACACATATTTATTACTCTCAATCTTAATGAATAAAATCATTTTTTATATAAAAAATATATATTTTGTGATTGTAACATTTTTTTGTATTTCAAAATATTTGTTGCAGATACACATATTTATTGATTTGCCGTATATATCGAATAATTAAGTGTTTTCATATTAAGGCTCATTTTTTAAAAAAAATAAAATAAAATTAGCTCTATTATGGATCAAGTAGTCAAACTATTTTTATTTTGATTAATTTTATAAAACCTGTGACTTTTTAAATACTTTCATGTATTATATCTAAATTTGTAAATGGTTGAAAATATTTTTTATAATAACAAAACTAAAGAATTTGTTACTAGTAAAATAATTTGCTTGTATTAGGCATCTTGGTGGTTTGCCCGAGTGGTTAAGGGGGAAGACTTAAGATCTTCTGCACATAAGTGCGCGTGGGTTCGAACCCCACAGCCACCATTTTCTTTTTATTTTTCCTATCTTTCTAACCACGTACGGATCGGGCTTAAACCACATAAAACTCATCACTATCTTGTAAGGGCGTTGAAATCGTACCATAATTATTTTTTTAAAAAAGAAAAATTGTTCAATCCCTCTTTATATTTCATTCTCTATATTATTAATATTTAAAGTATTAAACAATTTAGTTGTACCGATAGAATTTTTTTACAATCGTATAGATATATGTGCAATCATTTTTGCTTAAACTACATTTTCGGCATAGTTGAAAGAATTTCTTGCTACTGTTTCATAAATTATAGACTTTGCAAAATCAAATTTAAATATTTAAAAAAAAATTCCTTTTGTTACATTTTTGCTATATAACTATGAGACAATATTTTGTGATAAATGCCCTACTAATCATGTTAGGATGGCAAATTCTATTATTAATAATTGAGTGATGAATTCATTACAAGCCAATAACATGAAATTAAGAAAAAAAACAAGATTATAAATCGAATTTTAATTATTTTGGCCGTTGTAGAGAAAATGTTTTATCCCTTCTTCTGAAATAATTAATTCACATATCTTTATTAGAACCTATATCACGTCTTATGCATGTATTAATTAGTAATTAGTAATATAACATAATAATTACTTCTGATGATAGATTTCAATTATTTAATAAGGAAGCGTGTACTTAGGAAATCGTGACTGCACATGTTTCTCAATAAGACCTTTTGAACTTTTTTAATAATTAATTTATATTTAAATTTTTAATTAATTAAGAAGTAAGGAGTTTTTGAAAGTGTTCCTAGGAAGTAGTGATTTTTTGTTGTGATTGCACACGTTTCTGAACATTGCCTTTGAATTTTTTAATAATGAATTTATATTTAGATTATTTAATTAATTTGGAAGTAAACAGTTTTGAAAGTGTCCTATGAAGTTGTGATTATCTGTATTGATTACACACGTTTCTGAATAAGACAATTAAAATTAATTATTTTTTTCAATTATCTTCATTATCTTCTCCAAAATATTTATCATATCAGTGTTTCATATTATTATCTATATTGATATTGAAAATTCACACCATTCTCAAACCTGCATGTCCTTCCTTTTCTCTATTTTTGTGTTTATTCACTTCAATTAACAAGCATGAAGAGAAATTCGAAATCTCATTTTATCTCTCATAAAAGTCCTAGATTAATGAACAACCATGAAATGAGTCAACCTCCAAGCTTCAATTTGCTCTCGCAAACACATGAGAAGGATCGTATGGAGAATAACGAAAGTGAAATTGTTCATATCCAAACCAGTTCAACCAAGCAAATCAACAAAAAAAGGAATGTAAAAGTGTTGTTTCTATGCGTTCAGATGATTCAGATTTAGTGAAAGAAACAAGTTATATTAAGGGCAAGAATTTTATGAAGGGTGAGACTTCACGAGCCCCATATCCAAAAACGAAGGTGCGCGCAAAGAAGTCAAATTGCAAAAGTGGAAAAGTTGTTCAAAAGGTATTAAAACTTATAAAAATAAATTCATTTTTTCATGATTTTTATATTTTACTCTTTGCATATTTTTTTTTTTATGATTATATATTCAACATAAATTTTGTATGAGTTTAAGTTATGTTCATTTGTTTGTATATAATTTTGGCATAAGAAATTGAGTTTATTGTTTATGGTTATAAGTATCAAGTAGTTAATAAAATATGAAATAGACATTTAACTTCATTATTATGTTGGAACCAAAAAATCTGATCTTATATCGATTTGATACATCATTAATATTGTTGTATGTGAGTATATTGTATGTATCGAAATGAACATTATTCTATTTGTTTTTAAATTAGCTCATAAATAATTGAATTTGATTAATCTATTCATTATTATCAATTTTTACACCAAAAATATACATAATGTTGTATGTTAGTAAATAGTATGTATTAAATTAGCTCATGATCAATTTTTATGCCAAATGTATACACAAACTGTTTTTTATTTTTGTCTTTTTCAAGAGTACCTTTTATTATTTCAGGAAAAGAAGAAATATATCCATTGATGTTCCTACACCAATACAGATGTTTCTGATCATATTAGGGAGCACCTTAACGACCAACAATTTCAACAGTTTAAGGAATCTTCTTTTGGTTTATATTTGGACATGCCACATATAAAGGTTCAGCCACAACTACTATGCAATCTTTTGCTTGTTGAAACAAAAAATGATAGAGATGATATGTTCATTGTGAATATAAATGGTACTCAGCTATATTTTGAAATTAGAGAATTGTTGGCATCACTGGGTTAAAATGTGGTTTTAGTAGTGATTTTTATTTAGATTTAGTTTCTTCAAACAGGCTGTTTGCTTTGTACTTTTCCAAACAAGACAAAGTTAGAAAGTTGGAATTTATCAATGCATTTAATGCCAAAGGTTTTATGCATTAAATGAATTTATTGACATTAAATGCATTAATGAATTCCGACTTTCTGACTATGTCTTTTTTGAGAAAGTACAGCGCAAGCAGCCTGTTTGGAGAAGCTGAATCTGAATAAAAATCACTATCCAAATCACATTTTAACCCAGTGATGACAACAAATTCTCTAATTTCAAAATAGAGTTGAGTACTGTTTATATTCACAATGAACATATCATCTCTATCATTTTTTGTTTCAACAAGCAAAAGATTGCAGACTAGTTGTGGCTGAACCTTTATATGTTGCATGTCCAAATATAAATCAAAAGAAGATTCCTTAAACTGTTGTAATTGTTGATCGTTAAGGCGCTCCCTAATATAATCAGAAACATCTGTATTAGTGTAGGAATACCAATGAGTATATTTCTTCTTTTCCTGAAGTAATAAAAAGTACTCTTGAAAAAGGCAAAAATAAACAACTTGTGTATATATTTGGCATAAAAAATGATCATGAGCTAATTTAATATATACTACAAGGAATGCATACTATATACTAATATACAACAACTTTATGTAAACTTTTGGTATAAAAAATGGTAATAACGAAGAGATTAATCAAATTTAATTATTTATGAACTAATTTAAAAATAAATAGAATAGTGCCTATTTCGATACTACACACAATATACTTACATACAATAACATTAATTCAGAATGATGTATCAATTGGTATAAGATTAGATTTTTTGGTTCCAACATAATAATGAAGTTGAAATGTCTATTTCATACTTTATTAACTACTTGATACTTATAACCACAGACAATAAACTCAATTTCTTAAGCCAAAATTATATACAAATGAACATAACTCAGATTCATACAATTTTTTTGTTGAATATATAATCATAAAAAAAAATAGCATGCAAAGAGTAAAATATAAAAATCATGAAAAAATGAATTAACTTTTTTAAGTTTATTTATACCTTTTGAACAACTTTTTCACTTTTGAAATTTGACTTTGTCGTGAGCACCTTCGTTTTTGGATCTGGGGCTCGTGAAGTCTCATCCTTCATAAAATTCTTTCCCTTCATGTAACTTGTTTCTTTCACGAAATCTGAATCATCCGAGCGCATAGAAACAATACTTTTGCATTTCTTTTTTTTGTTGAGTTGATTGGTTGAACTGGTTTGAATATGAACAATTTTACTTTCGTTATTCTCCATACGATCCTTCTCAAGTGTTTGCGAGAGCAAATTAAAGCTTGAAGGTTGATTCAATCTATGGTTGTTCATTAATCTTGGACTTTTACTAGGGGTAAGGTGAGATTTTAATTTTTTTTTCATACTTGTTAATTGAAGTGAATAAACACAAAATAGTGAAAATGAAGGACATGCAGATTTGAGAATGGTGTGAATTTTCAATATAAATAAAAATATGAAACACTGATATGATAAATATTTTGGAGAATATAATGGAGATAGCTGGAAAAAAAAACTTTAATTTTAATTGTCTTATTCATAAACAAACGTATGTAATCAATCAACTATAACGTAGCATACAGATAATCACAACTTCCTAGGACACTTTCAAAACTGCTTACTTTCAAATTAATTAAATAATCTAAATATAAATTCATTTTAAAAAAATTCAAAGGTGGATTTTTTGAGAAACGTGTGCAGTCACAACAAAAATCACTACGTCCTAGGAATACTTTTAAAAAACTCCTTACTTCTTAATTAATTAAAAATCTAACTAAGAAGTATAAATTAATTATTAAAAAGTTCAAAAGGCCTTATTGAAAAACGTGTGCAGTCACGATTTTTTAAGTACACGCTTCCTTATTAATTAATTATATAATTAATATCTTCCTTATTAATTAATATATATATATATATATATATTAATTAATTGTTAAATAATTGAAATTTGACATCAGTAGTAATTATTATGTTACTCTTACTAATTATTCCATTCATTTCATATTAATTGAATTGTTTAGACATTTTTCATTTTTCAAATTAACTTAATTGTTCAATTCTCAAGATTACTTTTAAAATATTTTTTCCAATTTTATCTTTCATTAATTAGTATTGGAATTAGTTATTAATTAATGTTTAGTTATTTTAATCATAATAACATGAAATTAAGAAAAAAACAAGATTATAAATCGAGTTTTAATTATTTTAGCCGTTGTAGAGAAAATGTTTTATCCCTTCTTCTTTATGGAATACTTAATTCACATATATTTATTAGAACCTATATTACGTCTTATGCATGTACTCTATTAATTAGTACTCCTTCTGTCCCTAATTACTTGTCCACTTTTAAATTGACATACTTATTAAGAAATTAATTAATGACATAGTGAGTTTATCATTTTACCCTTATTAATTATAAAGTGGATGAAAAGTTCTGCATTTTTAAAAGTAATTAGTCATTTAATTGAGGGTATAATAGGTAAAACAAATTATCCTTTCTTGATTTGTCAAAATGGACAATTAATTAGGGACAACTATAAAAAAAAATGGACAAATAATTAGGAACAGACAAAGTAATTAAGTATAACATAATAATTACTACTGATGACAGATTTCAATTATTTATTAATTAATTAGGAAGATATTAATTATTTAATTAATTAATTAATAAGGAAGCGTATACTTAGGAAATCGTGACTGCACACGTTTCTCAATAAGGTCCTAGGGGTTTTCACGGGTCGGTTTGGATCGATTATTAATCAAAATCAAAATCAAACCAACTTAATCGGTTTTAAAATTATCAAAACCAAATATAATATACATTTATCGGTTTGGTGTTTATCGGTTTTGGTTTAGTTTGGGTCGATTATTCGGTTATTAACTATACACAAAAATAAAATAAACAATTCATTCAAAATGTGAAAAAAGTGACAACAATCCATTCAAAACGAAAAATAGTTAGAATGACTTAATTTACCGAACTTTCGATCACTGAATTTACTATCAATAAAGCTTTAAAATTCACTATATTGGCATAAAAGGAAGAGACAATAACATTTTTAGTCCCACAAAGAATTGTCATAGACACTATAAGATAAATGTTTTCACATTGGGCATTTTTGCTTTCAATAGATAAATTATAAAGAAATTATAATGAAAACATATATAAGATCTTTAAAATTGTTTATAAAAACAATATATTAAGTATGTATATTAATAAAATACATGTATATGATTCATTGGCTTGGTTCGGTTATTTCTTCGGTTTTTTCGAATAAAATCATAATCAAACCAAATACTATCGATTTTCAAAAATCTAAAACCAAATCAAACCAAACCCAAATAAAATCGATTTTATTTTATCGATTTGATTTGAATTTTCGATTTGAATCGATTTTTATCCAAATCGTGAACACCCTATAAGGTTTTTTGAACTTTATAATAATTAATTTAGATTTAGATTTTTTAATTAATTAAGAAGTAAAAAGTTTTTGAAAGTGTTCCTAGAAAGTAGTGATTTTTTGTTGTGACTCCACACGTTTCTCAACATTGTCTTTAAAAATTTTAATAATTAATTTATATTTAGATTATTTAATTAATTTGGAAGTAAGCAGTTTTGAAAGTGTCCTATGAAGTTGTGATTATTTGTATTGATTACACACGTTTCTATACAAGACAATTAAAATTAATTTTTTTTTTCAATTATCTTCATTATCTTCTCCAAAATATTTGTCATATCAGTGTTTCAAAATCTCATATCTTTCGTAAAAGCCCAAGATTAATGAACAATCATGAATTGAGTCAACCTCCAAGCTTCAATTTGCTCTCGCAAACACATGAAAAGGATCGTATAGAGAATAACGAAAGTGAAATTGTTCATATTCAAACTAGTTCAACCAAGTAAATCAACAAAAAAAGGAATGTAAAAGTGTTCTTTCTACGCGTTCGGATGATTCAGATTTCGTGAAAGAAACAAGTTACATTATGGACAAGAATTTTAGGAAGGTGAGACTTCACAATCCCCAGATTCAAAAATGAAGGTGCATGCAAAGAAGTCAAATTGCAAAAGTTGTTCAAAAGGTATTAAAACTTAAAAAAATAAATTCATTTTTATATTTTACTCTATGCATATATTTTTTTTTATGATTATATATTCAACATAAATTTTGTATGAGTCTAAGTTATGTTTATTTGTATATAATTTTGGCATAAGAAATTGAGTTTATTGTATGTGGTTATAAGTATCAAGTAGTTAATAAAGTATGAAATAGACATTTAAACTTCATTATTATGTTGAAACAAAAAAAATTAACCTTACACCAATTTGATACATCATTGTGAATTAATGTTGTTGTATGTGAGTATATTGTGTGTATCGAAATGGACATTATTCTATTTGTTTTGAAATTAGCTCATAAATAATTAGATTTGATTAATCTCTTTGTTATTATCAATTTTTAGACCAAAAGTATACATAATGTTGTATGTTAGTATATATTATGCATTCCTTGTAGTATGTATTAAATTAGTTCATGATCAAATTTTATGTCAAATATATACCCAAGTTGTTTTTTATTTTTGCCTTTTTCAAGAGTACCTTTTATTACTTCATGAAAAGAAGAAATATATCCATTGATGTTTCTATACCAATACATATGTTTCTGATCATATTAGGGAGCACCTTAACGACCAACAATTTAAACAGTTTAAGGAATCTCCTTTTGATTTATATTTGGACATGCCACATATAAAGGTTCAGCCACAACTACTACACAATCTTTTGCTTGTTGAAATAAAAAATGATAGAGATGACATGTTCATTGTGAATATAAATGGTACTCAACTCCATTTTGGAATTAGAGAATTTGTTGTCATCACTAGGTTAAAATGTGGTTTGGATAGTGATTTTTATTAAGATTTAGCTTCTCCAAATAGGCTGCTTGCTTTGTACTTTCCCAAACAAGACAAAGTCAGAAAGTCGAAATTTATTAATGCATATAATGTCAAAGGTTTTATGCATTAAATGAATTCATTGACATTAAATGTATTAATGAATTTCGACTTTCTGACTTTGTCTTTTTTTTTAAAATCACAGCGCAAACAACATGTCTGGAGAAGTTGGATTTGAATAGAAATAACTATCCAAACCACATTTTAACCCAGTGATGACAACAAATTCTCTAATTTCAAAATAGAGCTGACTGTCATTTATATTCACAATGAACATATCATCTCTATCATTTTTTGTTTCAACAAGCAAAATATTGCATAGTAGTTGTGGCTGAACCTTTATATGTTGCATGTCCAAATATAAATCAAAAAGAGATTTCTTAAACTGTTGAAATTGTTGGTCATTAAGGCGCTCTCTAATATGATCAGAAACATCTATATTAGTGTAGGAACACCAATGAGTGTATTTCTTCCTTTCCTGAAGTAATAAAAAGTACTCTTGAAAAAGGCAAAAATAAAGAATAACTTGTGTATATATTTGGCATAAAAAATGATCATGAGCTAATTTAATATATACTACAAGGAATGCATACTATATACTAATATACAATAACTTTATGTAAACTTTTGGTATAAAAAATGGTAATAACGAAGAGATTAATCAAATTTAATTATTTATGAGCTAATTTAAAAATAAATAGAATAATGCCTATTTCGATACTACACACAATATACTTACATACAATAACATTAATTCAGAATGATGTATCAATTGGTATAAGATTAGATTTTTTGGTTCCAACATAATAATGAAGTTTAAATGTCTATTTCATACTTTATTAACTGCTTGATACTTATAACCACATACAATAAACTCAATTTCTTAAGTCAATTATATACAAATGAACATAACTCAGATTTATACAAAATTTATGTTGAATATATAATCATAAAAAAAATAGCATGCAAAGAGTAAAATATAAAAATCATGAAAAAAAGAATCAACTTTTTTAAATTTTAGTACCTTTTGAATAACTTTTTCACTTTTGCAATTTGAATTCTTCACGTGCACCTTCGTTTTTGGATCTGGGGCTCGTGAAGTCTCATCCTTCATAAAATTCTTGCCCTTCATGTAATTTGTTTCTTTCACGAAATCTGAATCATCCGAGCGCGTAGAAACAACACTTTTGCATTTCTTTTTTTTGTTGAGTTGATTGGTTGAATTGGTTTGAATATGAACAATTTCACTTTCGTTATTCTCCATACAATTCTTCTCATGTGTTTGCGAGAGCAAATTGAAGTTTGGAGGTTGACTCAATCCATAGTTGTTCATTAATCTAAGACTTTTACGAGGGGTAAGGTGAGATTTCGAATTTCTCTTCATGCTTGTTAATTGAAGTGAATAAACACAAAATAGTGAGAATGAATGACATGAATATTTGAGAATGGTGTGAATTTTCAATATTAATATAGATAAAAATATGAAACATTGATATGATAAATATTTTGGAGAAGACAATGGAGATAACTGAATTATTTTAAAAAATTTAATTGTATTATTCAGAAACGTATGTAATCAATCAACGTAAATATAAAAACTGCTTACTTCCAAATTAATTAAATAATCTAAATATAAATTCATTTAAAAAAAATTCAAAGGCCATATTGAGAAACGTGTGCAGTTACAACAAAAAATCACTACTTCCTAGGAATACTTTCAAAAACTCCTTACTTCTTAATTAATTAAAAATCTAACTATAAATTAATTATTACAAAGTTCAAAAGGCATTATTGAGAAACGTGTGAAGTCACGATTTTCTAAGTACACGCTTCCTTATTAATTAATAAATATATATTAATTAATTATTAAATAATTGAAATCTGACATCAGTAGTAATTATTATGTTATATTACTAATTATTCCATTCATTTCATATTAATTGAATTATTGAGACATTTTTCATTTTTTAAATTAACTTAATTGTTTAATTTTCAAGACTATTTTTAAAATGTTTTTCCAATTTTATCCTTCATTAGTTAGTATTGGAATTAATTATTAATTAATGTTTAGTTATTTTAATTATAAATTTGACAATAATTAATAAGGATAAAAATAGAAAGTTATATCTAATTTATGTCTTAATCTTCTTTTCTTAAAGGGTGTGAACCACAACAATTTAATTAATTTGAAATGGGAGGAGTACTAACTAGTACATGCATAAGACGTATTATATGTTCCTAATAAATATATGTGAATTAATTATTCCAAAAATAAATATTTAAGTTATTCTTAAATGAAGTCTAATGGGATTGAAAAGTAAGTTACATTTATTTGAATAGTAAATGGAGCATTAAAAAGAGGACATTTATCAAAATGTAACGACGATAAATGAAGCTGTTTTCTAGACTATAAAAGTATGTAAAATAATTTACAATTGTGAAAAAGGCAAACATAAACATTTTAGATATGAATAAGGCATCTTTGAAATTGTTTTTTACCATTGCACTTTTTATGGTTGCTATAGGTTTGCAACTCTCTCTTTAATTGTTTTTTTTTGTGTCACGACCCAAAAATGGACGTGATGGCACTCGTCTTATCCCACCAAGACAAGTCAGCCTAACACTCACCCATTACAATAAAATGCAAAAAATTTCATAATTAACTCAAAATACCCCCAAAATCCGGTTGTCACGTGTACAAGCCTCTAAAGTATTACAATTGATTCAAAAGAAAAACACAAGTCTCAAATGACCTTGTTTCTAGAATAGAACGAGATCATAAATAAGAGTAAGAAGGTCTGCTGA
>JAJOOO010023464.1:0-12045 GCA_029582685.1 Solanum piurae | reverse complement strand
ATAGTGTGTTAGTGATGCAGGTTTGAATGAGGAAAGTGGTGAAAAATACACAATGGCGAGCAAATGATCAGTCGGTGGACCGCCGAACAGGTCGACGTGCCCAACCTGATCCACTGTTTGGCTCAACTTAAGTTTAAATTAGAGCCTATAAAACTCGGTGACCTTGAGAAGCAGTTCAGCGCATCGTCAACCTGGTCAGCGATCTCGACTTAGATCGCCATCTTCATCCCAAGAAATTAACACGTCTGTAATAATCGACGGGATAAGGGACCACTCGGCAAATCACTGAGTCGATCGGCGATCGCAACTAACGTCACCGAACTAGTACGAACTAAACGGTTTATAAAGGCCAAAGAATTCAAAACTTCATCTTCTTCACTTTCCCTCGCTCACAAATCTCCTAATATCGCACTAAGGTAGCATTTTCTTCAATTTAACATTACTCTAGCATTTTAGTTTGGGCTTGTGCTCGGAATTGGAACACTTTGCCGCCTAGATTTTCAACTCACATTTAATCAACATTGAAGGTTGGTTTCCTTTTCCAATATTTACATTCAAAAGTTTTGTGCCCATTTGCAGTAATTGTTTCTTAGTGATGTGTGATGGACCTCTCTGATAGGATTAGAATGATCGCATGCTTATTTAATTCGAACCACTTTCCTGTGTTGACTAATTGTCAAATGCTCGTAATCTATGTGCTTTATAATGAGTTGGTTTGTGATCTCATGTTGTTTTTAATTGATTGGGTGAAGACTGAGTAGCCCATGTTTGTGCTAAATATCAAAAATTTGCTCAATGATAGAGAGGGTGACACCGCTCTTAAGAGTACATATCATCAAATGGCCAAATGCGGCAAGTCTGGGAAAAATCTGAGTATTCCAGGGTAATGGGTAATATGGGTCTCGTTTGAATTTCGTTAGTGCATGCTTTAATTTTACTTTCGGGGTTTGCGGGATTGAATTCGAGAAGATGGATTGAAAATGGGCACGTTGAATCATTCGGTGAGCTGAGTCGAACTCGCCAAGTCGTTCAGTGCTTCGCCCAATGTCTCCATATAGCCCTTAATATCAGGTCAAGTTGAATAAAACTATGACTTTCAGCGAGAAGCAATAGGTCGCCGAGCGCACTCGGTGACTCGCCGAAAGTACTATTTACCGCCTTTTGTATGCTACCCTTGAGACCCTTTTGCACTATAACTTTCGGCGGACAAACCCTTGCTCGCCGAAAGTATTCAGCGAATCGCCAAAAGGACTCTCTTATTGCCGACTTGCCTTAATTGTTTAGCCAACCTCATCGGTGAGCCAAACTTAGCTCGCCAAAGTGGTTCGGCGAATCACCGACTGGATCAGCGAGTTTTTCTACAACAAGATTTGTTGTGCTAGACCGTGATTGTGTTTTCTTAACTTCTCTCTATCTTTTGCAGATATGGTTCGCACCAACTTAGCTGAGCAACCACAGAAAAAGACTAAAGGCATTACAATCAATGAAGGAGGATCAAATCCTCCAAAGAGGAGAGGGGATAACCTCCAGCGGGACACAAAGGTAAGAGGAAGAAACATATAGCTAAAAAAAGAGTAGCTATTGAGCCAGATTTTGATGAACCAGCCTCTGATTAACCAAAGAGATGCACTCCAGACCAGATCTCAGCACACAGCAGTTATTACTCCCTCAGTTGTCACTCCTCCAACTACATACTCAGTGCCAACTCCAGCACCACCTCCAATAGCCCCTGCACTCACCGTAGCTCCACCTCCACCCAGATTGCTGAACAGATTAAAAGGTGATGGCCTAAGAATCATTCTACAAGAAAAGTTACTATCCATGGAGGGTTTGGAAGGCAAGCACGATGAGGTAATTGACACACTCAGATATCTTGAGTTGGAGCAGTTCACTAGGCCACGAGGTCCTTACATCCCTTCCTGGGTCCAGGAATTCTACGTAGCCTATGGAGAGTTGGTCCCAAAGATTAAGAAAAAAGCTAGTGAGTTTCGACCGGTGAAGTCGTTTATGGTTAGAGGCAAAGAGGTGGAGTGTCACAACGAGCACATTAAAACTGTATTAGGTCGACCGTTGCATTCGGTACTGCCCTACCAACGTTTGCCTATTGTTCCATCCCTGGAATGACTTAAAGTGTTGGTTAGCTCCGACGATCTCTAACACCACCCCGAGGTTGATGGGGGCAGGTGCTCCGATTGAGAAGAGGGATATGAACATTGCTTCCCAGTACTGGTTTGGCTTCATCACCAGCACTATCATGCCATCCCATAACGAGTCCATCATGTGTCATCATAAGACGGCTTGCCTTGGTTCTATCATGGCTAGGAGGTGGATCGACTTGGGACTGCTAGTTTCACAGAAAATGGCTATGAGAGGCAAACAGACAGAGACGTCTCTACCTTTTCCTGTTCTGATCACTGAGTTATGCAGGCGTTCCGGAGTACCCCAGGATCCTGCTAGCAATATAGACGTCACCCCGTCTTCCTCCATCGATATCCGACGTATAGAAGCCGAGGTCACGCGAGAGGAGGCTGAGGGGAGGAGAGCAGCTCCAACAGACACTTCTCCAGAGGTCGATGTTGACTCATTACCAGCAGAAGAACCTTCGTCTACTCCGACCTCGGAGTCTTCAGGTATACCCACACCTTTTTCTCAGACCCCAGGTGCCTCCTCTTCCTCTCTGCCTACCAGGGTCACTCATGCCATGATCCTGAATATGGGGCGGCTAGCCTATTCAATAGACGTGGGAGTGACACGATTGGAGAGATCCATCCTAGGGATTATCGGTAGTGCTATATTGACTGCATTGACCCCTCTTAGGACTACGATTGATGATTTGACTACCAGGGTCACTTCTTACGAGAACAGATAGGGGGAGACACCCGAGGTTTCAGCATTAAAAGCCGAAATAGCAGAGTTGAAGAAGGATGTAGCATATTTGAAGACTACCGACTTCACTATATTGATGCAGAGAGAAGATGATGAGGATGCTCCTGAGATCTCAGGGATTCCTCCAGCTACTACCGGAGATGTACAGAAGGATGATGCAGGGCAAGCATAGTCGGATGTAGAGACTGATGAGTAGTTGATATCTGTGAATGCGAAGGAGACACAGGAGAGCAGAGAGGAGGGTATATTCAGAGACTTACCGGATCTTATAGGAGAAGTTGTGCAGCCGATGATCCAGACATTGTTGACTGAGATGTCCACAGCAGTTCCCTGTGGAACCGACATTGCTATTCCGTCTGAGGCTACTCCGTGCACTAATGCGGATGCACAGACTGCTACACCAGCTACTAAGACTCCGACAGGGAGAGAGACTGCATAGACAGGACCTTTCTTTACCTCTCTCTATGTCTTCTTATACTTTTACTTTTGGACACTTTTATTTGCATTTGAGGACAAATACTTTTTATTTGTGGTGGGGTGCGGCCCACCTTTGTGTGCTATTGATGTTTCTATTTTTGTGTATATTTGGGTTGTTTTGTTTCTAATTTTTTTATATATTGCCTTTCGTGGATGTTTGAGCTCATGGCTCCTCTTTTTTATTTTAATCAAATTTTGACCCTCCTGAAAAAAAATTGGTTTTCAAATATTTTCGTCACCGCTTGTGTTGAAAGTGGCTATTCTTTTACAAAATTTAAGTCTCGGTTCTGATTAATACTGATGACTTGAATAGTGCTATCAATTGAACGAACATGAATGTGCGGCTACGACGAGACCAAATAAAGTTGCATAGACAAGATGTGAACTCTTTGCATCTTGTTGTGATTATCCATTTATCGAATTGATTCTCTTATAATGACCATTGCACACTAGTGAAAGTGTGTAGTCTTTTTTGACTTAATTGTCGATGCCTTGTGTGGTTAGCTTACTTTGAACTATGCATGAATAAACCTAGAATTTGCCCTGTTAGTCTGATTGATTTAGAAATGTGTACTCTTGAGATGATCTTAGGGAATTTTAAAGAGTGTGAGCCAAATTTGACATATACCTCTTTTGTGACCTATCCGTGAGGGTGTGAAACTCTTTTGAACACCCCTTGAGCCTTACCTTTCTTTGGAAGGAACTTGATGAACCCTAGACCTTACTTAACCCACTACCTATAATCCTCTTGATTTGTGGTTTAGTGAATATCCAATTTAGGCCAAAAGCTTAAGTTGGGGGTGTGGTGAAAAGGAAAAGGAGAAGTCAAGAAGTGCAAGAAAATGTCTCTCTAACCCATGGTATTGCAACACAATATGGAAACTCTCTAAAAAAAGAAAGGTGGAGAAGTTATGGAATAAAAAGTGCAAAAGGAATTAGGTTTCCAAGCAATACATGGAGAGTGAAAGAATGGATGACTTAGAAGCACTAGAAGAAAAAGTGATAGAGGAAAGGAAAAGGACGTTTTGAGAACACCACATCTTATGAGGATGAAGAAGTCACTGAGCCTAAATGACCATACCTATGGACTCATCCCCATTACAAGCCTTGAAAAGACCTTTTTAATCTTGAGTAAACCGAATCGAAAGTCGATTGAAAAATAAGGGCAAACCTATGGGTGAAAACATGCATTGTGTTCCTCTTTTTGAGTGTGAGCATTGCATCTGATTCCTGGTCTTAAATTGATTAACGTATGTGTGTGAATATGGAATCATTCTTTGTGTGAGGGTATTTAGGTACTTCTGTTGAGCTTGCACTTGCATTAGTAGCAAGTATTGCGAGCTTGAGAATCTTTGATATTGGTGTGTCACAACTTAAATCTTTGAGTACACAATTGAATCTTTGCATAAGTAGTTTAAAAACTTATTGTGTACATTCATCATTGAGTCTTGTGTAGATTGTTTGAGATACCCTTTTTGAACAACTGAACTTGAGTTTACTTGAGGACAAGCAAAAGTTTAAGTTGAGGGTGTTGATGAGTCCACAAATTGGACTCATTTAGGGCAATATTTTAATAGAAATTGTGTCCTCAAATGCTTATTTTATCTCAATATCTGATGAAAACCTTTAAGTTTTAGGTATTTGAAGTTGGATTCTGTAGCTTTCGGCGAGAAATCTCAGATCGCCAAAAGCTTTCGGCAAATCGCCGAAAGGGTCCTTAATGACCCCTTGTCTGCACCCCTATCCTTCATTGCATTGTAACTTTCAGCGGATAAAGCACTGCTCGGCAAAGCAATTGGGCGATTCAACGATCTATTCAGTGAGATAGTCTGCAATTGTGTTCCTATGAATTTGATTTAGTTGCTCTAACTTCTTCCCAAATTCTTTGCAGAAATGGCTAGAACTAAAGTTGCAAGAGAAAGCAGGTCACCCCAAAGTAAAACAAAAGGGATTAAAATCAACGAGGATGCAGCTGTATCCAGAAGCAAGGTTGCTAAACTTTCCAAAGTTGGTGGGAAAGGCATGGGCAAGGAGAAGATCCTTGAGCTATCAGATGCAAGCACTGACAGTGATGACTTTTACAGAAATGACCCCACCCAATTTGAAAGTGAAAATATAAGTTCTGATGAGGATGATCTGTTAATTGCACAGAGGACTGAGCGGCGAACTAAGAAGCTGAATGATCCATCAAGGATTAGGAATACCCAGCCTACCACTCCTACATCCCCAATTCCAAAGAAGGTAATGGTATTAGCGCCTCCAGTACAGGGTCCTCCACCTAAGTCAACAAATCGAGTAAAAGCTGAGGGACTGAAAACAATTCTGGAGGAAAAGAAGTTGTCCATAGACGGAGTTATAAACAGACACCCAGAGATAATGGAATGCCTGAGATACCATAAGTTCCAAATTTTCACAAAGCCCCGCGGTCCTTATATTCCAAACTGGGTACGAGAGTTCTATAGTGCATATAGTGCACTAATACCCCAGAAAAAGCAACTGGCAGCAACCTTCAAAGAAGTAGACCATGTGGTTGTTAAAGGCAGAAGGGTGAAGTGTGATAGTGAGGCGATTAACGTAGTTTTGGACATGTCCACGAATATTGGAAATCACTACCAACACTTGATCACAACAAAGAAAATGGATGAGATGAAAAAATGGTTAGCCCCACTAAATTCAGACGAGACTCCAAAATGGTTGGCAGAAGTAGATCAAATTGAAAAGAAAGAGGTAAACATTGCAGCAAGGTTCTAGTTTGGTTTCATCAACAACACTATCAGGCCATCCCAGAATGAGTCGATTCTTTGTCTTGCCTAGGCAGCTTGCCTGGGTTGCATCATAGAGGAAACACAGATAAACTTGGGAGAAATCATCGCTTCAGAGATGCTCATGCGTGCAAGGCAGAGCAAAACCTCACTTCCATTTCCAGTATTGATCACAACATTGTGCAAACAAGCTCGGGTACCTCGAGATGCCAAGAGAGATTTGAAAATGATGCCCACAACCTCTACTGATATTCGGAGGATCGAAGCTGAGTACCTTAAGGATCAAACAGAAAGGAAGAAGGCATCATTGGTGGAGTCAGGAAGCACATAATCATCACCTACAGAGACACACCCAGATCCTTTCGCTGCTGCAAGGTTTCCCAGACATAATGCTATTACTGCTATTTCTCGACCTCCACTCACCCAAGATTCCCTACTCCAGATGGGATAACTCGCCCTTTCTGCTGAACGTTGGGATGCCAATCTAGAGACCTCTGTTCCAAGCATGATCCAGATTTCCCTAGCTGATGTTGTGACACCTCTGAACACTATCATTAATGCACTAACAACCATGATAGCAGTGTGTGAGCATAACCAAGGGGCCACAAATGAGGTAACAACTTTAAAAGCTACCATTATTGAGCTGCGAAAAGATGTAAACCACCTGAAGTTCACCGATGTGTCCATGATCTTTGGAACAAAAGAGACTCCAAATATGTCTGCAATGCCTCAGACCACCACTGGACATGGAGATAGAGCAAAGCATATAGTCAACCTTGACACAGAGGAAGAGATTGATGAAGAGATGATTGAGGGAACTGCAGCAGATAACATAGCCGAGACTGATGAAATTATGATAGACGCTGTTGTGCAAGCCTCTTTGGCAAAGACTCCTGCTGCTGGATCCAGTGAAGCTGGTCCTTCTGGAAGTCACTCCGAACACTGATGCCCAGACAGATAGAGCAACCACTTAGCCAGGATCCCCTATTTACCTCCCTCTTTGTCATTCTTTATTTTGCCGTTCGGATTATGTGTTAATTGCATTTGAGGACAAATTGCTTTTATTTGTGGTGGGGTGAGGATCACCTTTTGTGTGCTATTTATGTTTTGTGTTTTGTGTATATTTGGGTTTTTCTATTTTTAATTGTGCTATTTATTGCCTTTCGTGGATGTTTGAGCTCATGGTTAGTTTTGACCTTTCCAAAAAAAACCCTTGAGTCTGTACTCGCTAACTATGATGAATCCGAAGTTTAGGACTATGAGGAAGTGGTAGCTGGTTTATCAGGATTAGGAGTATACTCAAGGAATCCAATCAAGTTGGATATCGACTTGAAAAATAAAGAAGTTCCTCCTGCAAAGCCATCAATAGAGGAACCCCCAAATCTGGAATTAAAAGTTCTACCTTCTCATCTAAAATATGCATTCTTAGGAGCCAATAATACGCTACCAGTGATTATTGCAGCTGATTTGCTCGAAGGGCAGGTGAAATTGCTTATTGAAGTACTGCGGAAGCATATAAAAGCTATTGGATGGACAATAGCCGATATAGTAGGAATTCCTCCTGGAATCTGTTCTCACAAGATTCAGCTTGACAGTGAATGTAAACCTAGTGTGGAGCATCAACGGAGATTGAACCCTCTAATACAAGAGGTGGTGAAGAAGGAAATCATCAAGTGGCTAGATGCTGGAGTGATCTGCCCTATTGCAGATAGCAAGTGGGTAAGTCCAATGCAATGTGTACCAAAAAAGGGAGGTATAACTGTGGTTCCAAATGCAAAAGGAGAACTTGTGCCGACAAGACCAGTAACTGGATGGAGAGTATGCATGGACTATCGAAAGCTTAACTCATGGACTGAGAAAGACCATTTTACAATACCCTTCATGGACCAAATGCTCGACCGATTATCATAAAGGGGGTGGTATTTCTTTTTAGATGGATACTCCGGTTACAATCAGATCTTTATCGCACCGGAAGACCATGAGAAAACCATTTTTACCTTCCCTTATGGAACATTTGCATTCGAAATGATGCCATTCGGGTTATGTAATGCCCCAACAACATTCCAACGTTGCATGTTGTCTATTTTTACGGATATGGTCGAAGACTCTATGGAGGTATTCATGGATGACTTCTCAGTCGTAGGGGACACTTTTGAGGAATGTTTCACACACTTAGGATAGGTACTCCAAAGATGCGTGGATATGAATCTAGTTCTCAATTGGAAAAAATGTCACTTTATGGTGAAGGAAGGAATCATTCTTGGGCACAAGGTGTCGTAAAAGGGGCTGGAAGGCGACACGGCAAAAATTGATGTCATTGAGAAACTACCCCCACCAATTTCAGTAAAAGGTGTTCTTATCTTCTTGGGTCATGCAGGTTTCTACCGACGGTTGATTAAAGACTTCTCAAAGATTGCACAACCACTATGCAAACTTCTAGAGAAGGAAGTGAAGTTCTATTTTTATGATGCGTGTATGGCCGCATTCATGTGTTTAAAAGAAAAATTAGTATCCATCCCGATTATCGTCAGTCCTAATTGGTCCAAATCTTTCGAAGTGATGTGTGATCCTAGTGGAATTGCATTGGGAGTAGTGTTGGGGCAAAAGCGCAACAAACTATTTCACCCAATTTATTACGCAAGCAAAACCCTGAATAGTGCCCAGCGAAATTATACGGTCACTGAACAAGAGTTGCTCGCAGTGGTCTATGCATTTGAAAAGTTTTGAGCATACTTGTTAGGAACCAAAGTAATAGTACACACTGATCATGCTACACTTCGCTACTTGATGGCAAAGAAAGATGCAAAACCAAGATTGATAAAGTGGTTGCTATTACTACATGAGTTCAATTTTGAGGTGAAAGATTGAAAAGGCTGCGAAAATCAAGTGGCCAACCACTTATCGAGGTTGGAAGGAAGGGAAGATGTCGAGCTTGAGAGCGACATAGACGATTCCTTTCCCGATGAACAAGTATTTGCCATATCTCTCAAACCTACACCATGGTATGCAGACTTTGAAAACTACATTGTGAGTGTCTTGGTACCTGATGAACTGACCTTTTACCAACAAAACAGATTTATGTTTGATGTTAAAAAGCACTTTTGGGATGAACCCTACTTGTTTCGAGAATATGCTGACCATGTTATTAGAAGGTGTGTTCCGGAAGAGGAGGCAGTAGAAATTCTCCATGCTTGCCATGCATCTCTAGTAGGTGGACACCATAGTGGTATTCGCACTGCCGCTGAAGTCCTCCAAAGTGGTTTTTACTGGCCATCCCTATACAAAGATGCACATGAATTTGCATAGAAATGCTCGCAATGTCAGCAGCAAGGTGGAGTGTTTAGAAGGCACGAGTTGCCTCTCACTTCTATTTTGGAAGTCGAGCTATTTTATGTATGGGGGAAAAATTTCATGGGCCCATTTGGAAATAAATATATGTTGTTGGTTGTAGATTATGTATCCAAATGGGTGGAGGCCGTCGCACTCCCAAACAACGAAGGAAAAAGTGTTGTCCAATTCCTGAAATGCTACATCTTCGCAAGATTTGGCACTCCTAGGGCAATCATTAGCGATGGAGGATCTCACTTTTTCAATAGGTGTTTTTTAATGACACTGAGTAAATATGGGGTGGAAATAAAAAATCAGGAAATCAAAAGCATCCGGGCAAAGACAGTAAATGGAATATAACTGTCTGGTCTAGGAAACTTGATGATGCACTATGGGCATACTGGACTACTTATAAGACACCTATCGGTATGTCTCCATACCGGTTGGTTTATTGTAAGGCTTGTCATTTGCACGTCGAGCTAGAACACAAAGCACTGTGGGCATTGAAGGCCTTAAATTTGGACTGGTCAAAAACTTCAAGGGAAAGGGTAGAACAGTTGAACGAACTGGATGAGTTTAGACTCAAATCGTATGAAAGTTAAGTAGTTTACAAAGAAAAGATGAAGAAATGGCATGATTCTCGAATACTCAAGCAGGCCTTCAAGGTAGGATATTGGATTTTGTTATACAACTCTCGACTTAGACTTTTTCTCAGAAAGCTCAAATCCAAATGGTCCGGACCTTTTAGAGTAACACGAGTGTTCACCAATGGTGCCATAGAAGTTGAGGATCATGAAGGACCTCTATTTAAAGTGAACAGTCAACGTCTGAAATTATATTTTGGGGATCGTCAAGAGATTTCTTTGGTTGAAGTGGTGCATTTAGTAGACGCCTGATGGCGCTGCTGCCTCGTGCCACTACATTAACTAAGGCGCTGTTTGGGAGGCAACCCAAAACCATTTACTATTTCCTTTTGTTTTGACAAAATAATGGTGTGTTGATTGTGCAGATGGAAATGTGGAGAGTGAACAAAAAGGCACAAATTGGCGAGCATTAGATTTAAGTCTCGTTTTCGATTAATACTTATTACTTGAATTGTGCTCCCAATCGAATGAACGTGAATGTGCGGCTACGACGAGACCAAATGAAGTTGCATAGACAATATTTGAACTCTTTGCATCTTGTTGTGATTAGCCATTTATCGAATTGATTCTCTTGTAATGATCGTTGCACACTAGCGAAAGTGTGTAGTCCTATTGGACTTAAGTGTCGATGCCTTGTGGTTAGCTTACTTTGAACTATGCATCAATTAACCTAGAATTTGCCCCGTTAGTCTAATTGATTTAGAAAGGTGTACTCTTGAGATGATCTTAGGCAATTTTAAAGAGTGTGAGCCAAATTTGACATATACCTCTTTTTGTGACCTACCCGTGAGCGTGTGAAACTCTTTTGAACACCCCTTGAGCCTTACCTTTCTTTGGAAGGAACTTGATGAACCCTAGACCTTACTTAACCCACTACCTATAATCCTCTTGATTTGTTGTTTAGTGAATAGCCAACTTAGGCTAAAAGCCTAAGTTAGGGGTGTGGTGAAAAGGAAAAGGAGAAGTCAAGAAGTGCAAGAAAAAGTCTCTCTAACCCATGGTATTGCAAAACAAAATGGAAACTCTCTCTAAAAAAAAAAAAAAAAAAGGTGGAGAAGTTATTGAATAAAAGTGCAAAAGGAATTAGGTTTCCAAGCAATTCATGGAGAGTGAAGCACTAGAAGAAAAAGTAATAGAGGAAAGGAAAAGGACGTTTTGAGAACACCACATCTCATGAGGATGAAGAAGTCACAGAGCCTAAATGACCATACCTATGAAGTCATCCCCATTACAAGCCTTGAAAAGACCTTTTTGATCTTGAGTAAGCTGAACCGAAAGTCGATTGGAAATAAAGGGCAAACCTATGGGTGAAATCATGCATTGTGTTCCTCTTTTTGAGTGTGAGCGTTGCAACTGATTCCTGATATTAAATTGATTAACTTCTGTGCGTGAATATGAAATCATTCTTTGTGTGAGGGCATTTAGATACTTTCGTTGAGCTTGAACTTGCATTAGTAGAAAGAATTGTGAACATGAGAATCGTTGGTAATGGTGTGTCACAACTTGAATCTTTGAGTACACAATTGAATCTTTGCATAAGTAGTTTGAAATCTTGTTGTGTACATTCATGATTGAGTCTTGTGTAGCACTATTTGAGACACCTTTTTTGAATAGCTGAACTTTAGTTTTCTTGAGGACAAGCAAAAGTTTAAGTTGGGGGTGTTGATGAGTTGACACTCATTTAAGGCTATATTTTAATAGAAATTGTGTCCTCAAATGCTTATATTATCTCAATATCTGATGCAAACTTTTAAGTTTTAGGTATTTGAAGTTTGAAGGAATGCATGGACACTACTTCGCAAAAAGGAATGACAAGGCTGAAAAAAATGAGAAAATGAAGGCCTGAGGATTGCCGAGTTCACTTGGTGAATTGCCGAAGGGTCTCACTTCGCCTTTTGTTCCAGTGTGCTGACCCTGAAGGAAAGGATCAAGTCGGCGGAAAAAAGGAG
>JAJOOO010023463.1:0-15582 GCA_029582685.1 Solanum piurae | reverse complement strand
TTGTTAATTATTAATAATATAAAATGATAAACAAGACGGACAGTATACTCAATAAAATTATTGAAGCATGAGGAAAATTGAATTATATATCATAAATAATAATAAAAGAATATTAAATTTTAAAAAAAACTTTTTGTTAAAATTCTTAACCAAAATCGCTGACAAAAGTTGTCGTATGATTTTCAGGAGCGATTTTCTTCTGACAAAAGTTGTCGTACGTTAAAAAAAATAAAAATTGCTGCTAAGATCGCTGCCTTAGCAGCGATTTTCTCAAAAAAAAAATCTTTTTTTCTTGATTTTGGTTAAGAATTTAAAAAAAATAAAAAAAATTAATTTAATATTCTTTTATTATTATTTATGATATATAATTCAATTTTCCTCATGCTTCAACAATTTTATTGAGTATATTGTCCGTCTTGTTTATCATTTTTATATTATTAATAATTAACAATAGGCATGAAAATAATAGCACTAGGCATGAAAAATGCTGCCCCTACAGCGATGTGTCTGGAAAAAAATAATTCTGACTTTAAATCGCAGCCATTTTAATTAAAAAAGAAAAAAAAAATTACAAAATCGCTACTGTGGCAGCGATTTTTAATGGCAGCGATTTTTAATAATAATAAAAAAAAAAAGTTTACAAAATCGCTGCCCTGGCAGCGATTTTTAATAAAAAAAAGATTTTTTTTTTTTTTACAAAATCGCTGCTAGGGCAGCGATTTTTCATTTTGTGTGAGAGGAAAATCGCTCCGTCAGGAGCGATTTTGCCCTTTTGGTTTTAAATAAATTTGATGTGCCCTTTTGGAATTTTTGACAATTTTTTTTTGCCCTTTTGGCTCCGGACTCCTTTTTTTCCGACCATCCATTTGCCCCAGATTCAGTTGGGAGGGTGTCGGAAATCCTTATTTTCCCCCTACGTTCGATTACAAATGTTGTCGGGGAATCACGATTTTCTAGTAGTGATATGATATATATTGTCATAGTTTGTTGAAGTATGTGATCATCTCATCTAAAAGCTTAAGCTATTAGAGAGAGCACACTTTTATTATTTAATTGTATTCTCAACAAAGGTTTGCATTATCGAGAGGTGAAAGGTTGATCATTTGCATTTCTAAGATAAAACAACTTGCCAATGACCCAATGTTACAACAACAATATACTCTATGAAATATCACTAGGTGGGGATTGGGAGGGTACAGTGTAAGTAAACCTTACTATTAGTCTATTACCTCATGGAAGTAGAAAATTGTTTTCGAAAGAGTCTCGACTTAAATGCAATCAAACTCAAGTAATAAAAAACATCACCTATGATTTCTTCCTTCGATTTCGAAAAACATCAATATGTACCATAAACATGTGCATAGGTACCAATTTTTCTTGTGATTTTCCACGTTTGATTTAATTGGAAAGGCATGATTTGTTGAAAAGTCATGAAAAGAAAAGTATAGTAATATAATTGCAATAATAGAAAAGTTAAAGAGACAAGGAGAGACAACAATTTAATTGATGATAACGACTAATTGGGGAAGGTATATAGAATTAAAAGGCTATCAAAAAGAAAAAGCAGAAGCACTAATTTTCGATATTCAACGTTTGAAAATTGAGGTTGATCATAACTTTATGAATTATGAGTCAGTTTCCAGCCTTTATTTTCCCCCTCGTGCACCAGTGCCGCAAATCTTGATTTACCTTCTTCTGCTAATTGACGCATTGCGGTGTGCTCGGTACGATGAAAAATATTTTTCAAGGAAGATATTTTAAAAAAAATAAGTAGATTTCTTATTTATTTTTTAATGTTTGATAAGTAAACAGTAAAATATTATCATTAGAACATTTATAATATGTAATTTTTAAAAATTATAATATAGGGTGAAATTGGGTGGGGAGTGAAGTTTTTTTTGGGGGGGAGGGGGGGCAATCATTTATATTGTTTCTATTTCTATTAGAAAATTATTTTTTCATTTTCAATAAATTTATTTTTCAAGAAAACATATTTTGACCAATTGAACATTAACCTAGTTGATTTTTGTAAACCTAGCTTGATTTTACTTGTTAAAATTACCCACTTCACATTTTTCGTTCTCAACAGTTGTGTGCTAGACATTTCTAGCTTTTGTGGTGTGATTTTGTAAACATCAACTCTCATGGATTTAGAGTTGGATAATGGAGTGTACAGAACTAAGGAAGATGTAGTTTGTATTGAAGAAAGAAGAAAGAAGATTTTATTCCTATCAAGTTGTACATCCTTGAGCACTGGTTACCATCTATATATACATGCTAATACATCTAACTAATAATTGCTAGTCACTATTGTTCACTATATTAACAAATCATAAGTTAGTTATAACCTCCTAACTAACTGCCACATCACTAGATTCAATACTCCCCCTCAAGCTGAATGGTAAGAATACATTTTTCATTCCAAGCTTGACAAGCAAATGATAATGTTGAGCCTTTCCTAATCTCTTAGTAAGCAGATCAGTTGGATGTTCCTTTGTGCTTATGTGGTGTATTTTGATAAGTCTTTGTTGTAGTTTCTCCCTCATGAAGTGACAGTCAATGTCTATGTGTTTTGTACGTTCATGAAATATTGGATTTGCTACTATTTGTATAGCAGTTTTACTATCACAGTGTAGGTATGTAGGTTGTGTAACTGAAATACCTAACTCTTTGAATAGGCCTGTCAACCAAGAGACTTCAGCCACAGTAGATGTCATGCTCCTAAATTCTACTTCTGATGAGATTCTTGAAATGGTCTCTTGTTTCTTTAATTTCCATGAGATCAAAGAAGAGCCAAACTTAACCATGTAGCCTGTGACTGACTTCCTGGTCTGTGGGCAGGCTGTCCAGTATGAATCACAATATGCAACTAGGTTGTGAGATGAAGCTGAAGACATGAGCAGACCAAGACCTGGAGCATTCTTAATGTATCTGACAACTCTAATTGTTGCCAACATGTGTGATTCTTTAGGTTTATACATAAACTGACTCAGATTCTGAATGATGTAAGCAATGTCAGGTCTGGTCATAATAAGATACAATAGCCTGCCTATCAACCTTTGATATCCTCCTGGATCAGGTAATAACTTGTCAACGATTGTGCTTCCTATAGCTTCGTCAAAGTCATAAGAGGTGAATCTCTGATTAAAATCAAGACGAGTAGAAGCAAGTTTAGCTCCCCCTTGCCCTGAATCATCAATTAATTCAAGGGCATACTTTCTTTGAGTAAGTAAAATGCCAGAAGATCTTCTTGAAAACTCAATGCCAAGAAAAAACCTTAAGTCACCAAGGTTCTACATCTTAAATATATGCTGAAGATTAGATCTGGTAGGCTGAAGGAGAGCAAGATTTGAGCCAGTTATCAAAAGATCATCAACATAGACAACAATTATAGTGACATTTGAACCAGTGTGAAGAGTGAAAAGGGAGTAATCAAAGTGACTTTGAGTAAATCCCAGATCCTATAAGGTAGTGGTAAGCTTCAAGTTCCATAGTCTGGAGGCCTGCATCAGGCCATAGAGGGACTTCATTAGCTTACAAACCTTGTTAGTAAAACTCTTGGTAAAACTAGATGGGATATGCATATATACCTCCTCAAATAAATCACCCTGGAGAAAAGCATTGTACATATCTATTTAATAGATATTCCAATGTTTGGAGGCTGCAACAGCAAGAACGGACCTTACAGTCACCAGTTTAGCTACTGGTGAAAAGGTTTTTGTGTTATCAAGGCCCTCTTGTTGATTGAACCCCTTGAAAACCAGCCTTGCTTTGAATCTCTCAACTTGACCATCATCTCTATATTTAATCTTAAACACCCATTTGCAACCCGCTGCATTCTTCCCTGGAGGTAAATCAATTATGTCCCATGTACCATTGTCCTCAAGAGAAGCTATCTCTTGTTTCATAGCAATGAACCATCTATCATCCTTGACTGCCTTATTATAAGACTTAGGTTCTACCTCAGAGGTATGAGCATGTAAACAACTAGCATGGGCTGAAGATAAGGAATCATAATTCAAATAATTGGACATAGAATAAGTACAAGAGCTGACTACATAATCAGTGAACCATTTGGGAGTAGTCTTATGTTTGTGAGAATGTCTGAGAGATGTGGGTGGAGGTTGGGAAATAATAGATTCAGGTGGGAAGTCATCTGCAGGCACAACTAGAGGAGATGCAGGCACAATTGGCTGAGTAGGGATGGGCATAACAGGAGAGGAATCCAGTGTTTCAACAAGAAATTCATCAGTGAAAGTCATAACAGGAAAGATAGGATCATCAATAGAAGTCATTTGCTTGAAGGGGAAAATTGATTCATGGAAAATGACATTTCTGCTAAAGAACAATTTTTTGGAATGTAAATCATAGAGTTTATAGCCTTTCTTGATAGCAGAATAACCCAAGAAAACAACAGGAAGTGCTTTAGCTGCAAATTTGTCACTTCTATGAACATTAATTACATAGGCTAAACAGCCAAAAGCTTTAAGATGGTCAAGGGAAAAAGGTGTACAAAATAATGTTTCGAAAAAAGATTTATTTCCTACGATAGAAGAGAAAATCTTGTTAATGATGTGCACAGCTGTAAGAACACAGTCATCCCAAAAAGAGATAGGTAGAGTTGTTTCAAATCTTAAGGCCTTAGCTCTTTCTAGTATATACCAATGCCTCCTTTCCGCAATCCCATTTTGTTTGGGTGTATAAACATAGGTGGTTTGGTGGATGATCCCTTGGGCAGTAAAAAACTCATGGACAGTAGTATTAATGAATTCTGAACCATTATGAGAATCTTAACATTAGCCCCATATTGAGTATGAACCATGAAAAAAAATGATTTTACCATCCAACAAGTTTCTTCTTTAGAATGCATCAGAAATAACCAAGTTAGTCTAGAAAAATCATCAATATTGGTTAGAAAAAAACTTTTCCCATCAAGGGTAGAACCCTATAGGGACCCATACATCAGCATGTAATAGTTCAAAAGCAACATGGGAATGAGAATTACTCTGAGGAAAAATTAACTTGGTTTGCCTGGCCAAGGGGCATACATGACATAAGCTACAAGATTTTTCTACTTTACGATGCAGGAACTTGTTCATCTTTAGTATGGCAGCAATGGGTATGTGTCCAAGTCTTTTGTGACAAGTACTAAGTGAAGTAGTATCTTTAACAACATAGAGTATTGTAGGAGGAACTGAGTAAGGAGATATTATCGACTGATTCACATCACTAAGCAGATATAAATCACATGATTCTCTACCAATCACCAATACCTTGCCATTGCAAAGAGCCTAAAAAACACAGAAATCTGAATAAAAGGCCACCAAACATTTGAGCTCCATAGTAAGTTTGGAAACAGACAACAAGTTAAACTTGAAGTTGGAAAATTCACAGAACCTTTGTGAATGATGGTAGACTTTTCACCATTAGACATATGTACTCGTCCAGTATTAGATAACTGTTGAGACTCATTTAGGATGTATAAGTTGGAGACCATGTGATTGGTTGCTCCTGTATCTATTACCCATTGGACCTGCTCTAATTGACAAATGAGGGATAAAAAAAAAGAGAAAATGATCAAAAGTCCTCCCAACCTATAGCCGAATTTCCAGCTACACATTCATACTTTACGGGGGTCCTATTACCCCCATGAACATTTTTAAAGTAGAATATATAAATCCTTAAAAACTCACCCCAAATTTGTATTCAGTGGTGAAGGACACGCGCCTGCCACGTAATTTTTATTTTTTAATGTATAAAAAATAATTATTTTGTTTTCTTTATCTTCAAACATGGCATCAGCCATCTGTCGGAGTCTTCTCTATCAGAGTTGCTTTTTTTTTCTTTAACTCGTTTAATGTAGCTATGATTTTCTCCCATTGACCAAAAATTTTCTTCAATTTTCATCTAAGTTTCTCTCAATTCAACCTTCGAAAATCCTCAATTTTTTTCAATAATCACCTAATTACCCTTCAAAATCTCCATTTCTACACCATTTCCTTCTTTTTTTTCTCAAGATTAATGAAATTCCACTCAAAATCATTATCAATTTAATGCTCCAAAAAGTTGGTCAGGGAATTAAGTTTTTAGATGCAGCTAGTTTAGTTTAGTTGGGTAGAAATCTTTAGAATGAAGATTTTGTAAGATTTGGTGGTGGATGAGTGAAGTTCACATGGTGGATCGTAGGTGTCGTTGTCGCTACAACCCATTTGTTGCTGGTGTTTCTTCTTCATTAAAGAGAAAGAAGAAAAGGAACATTAAAAGTATAAAAAAAAAAAAAAGTAGAAAATTAATAATTAAATAAAAAAACACTTATAAAGTTAAAGTTTTATTATTTGTTTTTGCTCTCACTCTCTTTGAGAGAGTGAACTACACATTACTTGCCACGTCAACACATAGGGAGCAAATAACTTCATTTAAAAATAGTTTAAGGGGGTAATAGGACCATCGTGAAGCATAAGTGTGTAGTTGAGAATCCGCTATAGATTGGGGAGACTTTTGACCATTTTCTCATAAAAAATACCTGAATTGGACCTAGTATTTGTGGAATCAGCAAGAGATATGGTGGTGATATTGGTTGTGAATCTGTTGAATCTGATAATACTTCTCAGGTGAGAAAAGAGGTGCAACTTGATCATGGTGAAGTTGCTTAGATGATTCCTCAGTTGCAGAATTCACAGCAGGCTTTGGATAAAAATGAGGTTTCACCTTAGATCTGTTATCAGGATAGACTCTATCATGTAGATAGTCTCATTTATTAGGTTGAGAACCTCTATTGTATTGAACATTCCTATCATTGTACTGGCCAAGTAACCTCCTACAGACTGCTCTAATATGCCCTGATTTTTTGCAATAATCACAAAATAGATCAGATCTTCTAGGTTTGTAATTAGGTGTTGGATTGGTAGACATCAAGATAGTGGTTTCATTGATCTCCAACTCTGGCATTACATTAGTAAGAGATCGCTGGTTTTCTTCCTGCATGACCAAGGCATAGATCTGATTCAAGCTAGGCAGTGGTTGCATTATGAGGATTTGATTCTTAGCTCGAGAATAAGAGTCGTTTAACCTTGTAAGAAACTGAAAAACTTTGTTTTTTGTATGTTCTCAGTGAATGTTCTAGAGGTGTCACAGTTGCATATTGGAGGAGGACTCAAGGAATCAAACTCATCCCAAAGATCACTAAGCTTTGAAAAGTAAACGGAAACTGAGGATCTTTCTTGAGTAAGAAAGGTTATTTTCTTGTGTAAATGAAATGTTCTCACACTATTTTCCTTGTCGAACTTCTCTATCACATTCTCCCAAACTCTGTGTGAATCTGAAACATATGCAATTCTAGTAATCAATTCCTTTGAGACTACATTCAAAATTCAAGAGAGAACAATTGCATTACATCTTTCCCAGCGATTCAATAATGCACCAGTGTAGGAAGATTTCACACAGTTGCCATCAACAAATCCTAACTTGTTCTTACCTAGCAGAGCAATCTTCATGTACCTGCTTCATAAGGCATAATTCTCAGTGCCTGTCAATTGAAGAGCAATTAATGTGATACCTGGATTGTTTGTTGGGTGGAGGAACAAAGGATCATTGTAATCTATAGTTGTATCAACACCAACTGCAGGTGTTGTTTCATCCATCGTCAGTTTGTGAACATAGAGATTGAGAAGTAGATCGGAGATAGAAACTTTGCGGAAGAGTAGATCAGAAGCTCTGATACCATGAAAACATCAACTACCATGGATTACACCATGGATTTAGAGTTGGATAATGGAGTCTACAGAACTAAGGAAGATGCAGTTTATATTGAAGAAAGAAGATTTTATTCCAATAAAGTTGTACATCATTGAGCACTGGTTACCATCTATATATCCATGCTAAAACATCTAACTAATAATTGTTAGTCACTACTGTTCACTACACTAACAAATAATAAGTTAGTTATAACCTCCTAACAAACTACCACATCACTAGATTCAATAGATTTGCTCTAGTTTGTATCAATAGTATTAGATTCACCTACCACCTTTTGTGCTCGTTGCGCCTTGGATGGTGGCGTCGATATTAAAGTGTTTGCTCGGGGTTAGAAATAGGCTAATGCACAACTTTTAAAAACAATGGATATAAAATGTGATGATTTGTTATGATATGAGACTTGAATCCCGCGTCAATTTAACAAGGAGTAATATGGGGCTTAGCTTATATAATTTAGATTTTTCTTATTTCAATAGCTAATTTTTAGGGTGTGATTCTTCATTGTTTGTAAAAAATTCAAAGTTGCTTTTATACTTTACAAAAGTTTACACAAATTGGTTCTCAATTAGAAATTCGTTTTATTAATATCCTCGCCATTACAATTTTAGGTCAAAATTATCCTTCATGTAAAGAAAAGGTTCAAATTTATTCTTGTAATTTACGAAAAAGTCTTAACTTTACCATTATAATTTACAAAATATCTAATTTTACCCTCGTAATTCTCAACGGATCTTTAAGTTAATATGATTTATGTATGGGCAAATTACAGAAATCACATACTTTTAAGGCAAAATAACAATTTATCCTTTCAAAGTTTATAATTACAGAAATCTCTCAAAATGGATACAATAATATAAGCGCTGATACATTAATTTGATGCGCGAGATACATTAATCGTTAAGTAAGATACATTACATTTTATATATGATACACTAATCTGATGTACATTTTATACATGATACACTATCTGGTGCGCGAGATACACTAATCTGATGCGCGAGATACACTAATCTGTTGCGCGAGATACACTAATCTGATGCGCGAAAATGAGGGATTTTGGAGATTTGTAAAACTTATAGGAGATAATGGTAATAAGTAAACTAAAATGTGGAATTTCTGCAATTTTTCATTTATTTATTTTTAAACAAAACAAAACTTAAATGCATGATGACAGTTACTCTCTTTGTCCCTAATTACTTGTCAACTTTTGAATTGACACACCTAATAAGAAAATAATGATTGACTAAGTGAGTTAATTATTTTATCTCTATTAATTATGAAGTGGATGAATTAAAAACTTAAGATTTTTTTAGAAGCTCTATTTTTTCTAAAGTAATTAATTGAATGTATAATAGGTAAAAAAAAATTATCTTTTCTTAATTTATTAAAATAAATAAATAATTAGAAATAACTAAAAAAAGAAAATTGGACAAATAATTAAAAACAGAAAAAGTAGCAGCTAAACAAGTGACACGCAATGCCAAGCCTTTAATTAAATATCTGAAGAGTCTACTCTGTGGCCCGAAGTGATCAATTTTCCATTGGTTTCATGATGATCTTGGGGTTTGTTTGGTACAAATAAAATATCTTTTTAGAAAATATTTTCTTCAAAAATAGTACTTCTTCCGTTTAATTTTATATGACATCGTTTGATTTGGCATGATATTTAAGAAAAATAAGAATTTTTAAAATTTGTGGTCTAAAATAATTCCTAAATATTTGTGTGATTGAAAATTATTTCATGAAGGATAAATGAATAATTTTAAAATTAAATTGTTTCTAATCATAGCAAGGTGACATCCCAAATGAGATGGACTAAAAGGAAAAAGGTGTCACATAAAATAGGACGAAAGGAGTACTTGTTTATTTTAATTTATTTATCTTATTTTAATTTGAAATAGTGTTGAAAAATATTACTCCCTCCGTCTCATTTTATGTAGCAACATTTGACCGGGCACGGAGTTTAAGAAATAAATGAAGACTTTGAAATGTTTATCAAATTGCCCTTTAAAAAGTAGACTCAATTTTCTCTCTCCTCATAATCAGAGAAATGCTAATTGATTTATAAGTTAATCAAATTGGAGTACCATATTTATATTAAGTGGGACCAACAAGGGAAAAAGATGAATTGTACCTTTAAATATTTATCATATAAGAAAATGTGAGGGACTGACCAAAAAAGAAATGGTGCCACATAAAATGGGACGGAGGGAGTACTCTTTTTTCTTATTCTCAATTAGTATTTGCACTGATTATTATTTATACAGTGCAATGAAAGAAAAGAATAAAAAGTGTAAGGGAAATGATAAAAAAAAATGAATAAAATTATCTCAAAAATATAGTACTATGAAACTCTAACTGTTAATTTCAGAAATAAAATGGTGCATATATACCCGTTTTTCCATCAATTAGTTCGTACCGCCACGATATATGTTCCAGACAAAAGCTAGGGCTATCACTCTAAATTCATTTTTTATGGCACGCCCTGTTGCATTTTCTAGGTTTTTTTATTTCTGCTAAATGATTCAACGTTAATATTTCTACAATCAACAATTTTAGATGAACCTAATTAGATTTACATTAATAAATACGTACGTAAGATCGTCTCAAGTTACTTTTAACTTTTTCTTAATTTCCATTACATTAATCCAGACTTACTAATTGCTGTTTGTTTCATTCTCATATACTCCATAGAATTAGGGAACAACAAAATTAACCCCTTAAATTATACTATAAGTACTCTGGTGTTAACATCACTACACTAAAAATAATTTTTAATTGTAATTAATTAGCTAAAAATATATTTTAAAGACAATTAGAACTCTTAGTAAATTACTCTAAAGCCTATAACGATTAACGATATTAGATCCAATTTTACGTTGACTAATGTCAATAAAGGTTTTAACACACTTTATCAATGCGCATATTTATTGCCGCTAAAAACTATTCATAGCATGAAGCCAAATGGTAACGTGATTTATCATTAATTAAATAACAACTTTTTTCAATTTTGATATCTTCTATTGATTTATTTCTGCAATTGAAAGATATGTACAGTACAGATGCATGCATTCTAATTTACAATGACATAGAATTCAAAAAGGAGGCAGTTAAATTACTAAAAATTGATATGAATAAAAGTCGTAGCATCAGAATTAGAGCAGAATACACATACTGACATACATGTGGAGAAGTTATATATTTTTGAATATTCAACCTTTGAAAAATTGACGTTGATTTATATATAATATGATATATACTATATAATATCCTCTATAACATTATGAATTATGAGTCGTACGTATTGACTCTTGACTCTAACTGTCTCCGTTTCTGACCATAATGAGGTATGTGGGGGGTTTCTCTATCATCCAGTCCATGGCCCGATTTTTATTTTAAAAAAGTCTTGCAATAGACTTTTAAACAGTTCTTTTTGGTTTGTCAGGTCCACTTGCAATATCAGGTGACGTGGAGAAAGCAGCTAAGAGCAAGAAGAAGTTAGTTTGTAATCAACGCTATGGGGATGCTTGAGATAACCATGTCGAAGAGATAAAGATAGGCTAAGCATGTCCAGTGCACTATGAATAAAGAACGGAATAGAAGGGGCCTAACCAGTCCTTCCTTGCTCCCGACTCTTAAATAAACTATTATCCCTTCGTCTCGATTTATGTAAAAGATATTTTCGTTAGGATTCATGAGAACATATTTTGATTTAGTACAAAAATAATTAAAATATATATTTTTTAAAAATTATTAAAATAACTCATATAAATTTGGTAATTTTAAATCATTTTATTAAATGTAAGATGAAAAAGTTGGAGCTACATTATTATTAAAAATTGGAACATTTTTTAAGCTTTTGATTTAAAAATTATTTATAGATATATGTCCGCTTAGACATTATCTTATTAAAGGTAAAAATAATTATCATAACATTTTTATTCTTTTAAAACTGATTAAAAAGTGTCATATAAATTGAGACGGATGAAATACTAAATACAAAAATATCATCTTTTTTTACTAACTTTTTTTTTAAAAAAATAGGAAAAAAACATTGATGCAAAGAATTTTTTTAAGAGAAAATTTCAGAAAAAACAATGATAATAAACATAATCAGGCTTTATAGTTAGTTTTGGTAATTTTCCATAGCTATTGTTTTGTTTGATATGGAAGTTGCAGTTTATATATTTCGCTTTCGCGTTTGTATATTTGACTTGCGAATATACAAAGAGGGTAAGTATACACAAACTTTATATTATACATTTACGAATTTTTTAGAACTTTGTTTGTATATTTCGCTTGTCAATAAACATATATGGTAATTTTTATGTTTTTTTTCATAAATCATATACAAATAGCTAGGATAAGCATATATAAATTCTGAATTTATACAAGCAGGAACCGAATCAAACAAATTCTGAATTTAGATAATTAAGAAACCGTATAGCAAAATTTTACAAAATTATAGCCACAAATTAAAAGTAACCAAAACAATAATTATATTACATAGTATACTCTAAATATTTGTCATTTCGTATAATTTTCAATTTTGAATTTAAATAAGTATAACTTACATAAATGACTATAGTTTTAGGGTTATTAGATTGAAATAGCTATAAGTATCATATTTGAAAAAAATAGCTACAATTTGAGTTAAAAAATAGCTGAATTTCATAAATATTTCTTTTTTTTTTAATACAAAAATACATTCACAATAAATTCCCACTAAATGAGGTCACTTAATGTAACTGACAAGACTATTTTTCAATCATTAAACCCACTAATTTGGTACTTTAAAAAATGTAACTGACCTATACATAGCTGATTTCTTCCAAGTATTTTGATTATTCTTACTTGTAAGTTGTAAACATTTTCTTAAAGTCAACATTTCCACTTCTTTTTTTTTTTCTTTTTGAGAAAAAGGTGTATATAAGGCAGATCCAAAAATATACTTTCATGATTTCAATAATTATTTTATTGGATTTATTATATATATGCAATTATATATTCAATATTCAACTGAGGAGTCAAAATAAAATATTGGACATGTAGAAAAATAAATATGAAAAATTATTATATAATATATTTACATAAAAATGAAAATTTTATATTGTTTACACAAAAACTTTTATTTTATATTTACACAGTATTGTATTTTAATTTTTAATGAAAGGGTATCACTATTTTCTTTCATTCTATGTTATGTGATATAATTTGACTAAACATAAAATTGAAAAAAATAATGTTGTTTATTCTTTATTTTTATCAAAGTATTGTATACAGAAGGTGAGTAACTTAAAGATATATGAAACCAACAAGAGTCGTGTTATGAACTTCAGACTTAACTGATTAATTCTAAAAATTAGCTCAAGAGGTGAGAATTATTCAAACAGCATATAAGAAAATCAGTCATACCGTTTTTTAATTTGATGTGAGATTCTTCAACAAGTTGTGATGGGATGAACGATCCTTCCATCCTTACTAAGAGATCTTGAGTTTAAGTCTTGACCTAGGTATAGAAAATTTCTATTAGAAAAAGTTTCTTTCATAAATGAGTCTTATAATGCACGAATTTTGATTAATCGAGATTTGATTTAAGCATTGAATATCGAGTGAGAAAAAAAACATTCTTTTTTTAATTGACTTATTTTGCTAGTAATTTTTAAGTTAAGATATTTTTAAATATTTTTATGTTGTTTGGATGAAATAAAAAAATTAAATTTTTTAAAACATTTATTTCTAAATAAAAATTCAATAATAAGTTAAACGCTAACTTATAATTTTTAACTTATAAACTAAAAGTCATAAACCCATCTAACCAGCCTCTAAGATCTATCATCACGACTAGATTTTTTGTCTTAAAATATCAAAGTTTGTATGCAGTGTTTCCACTTAGTAGAAAATCAGCTAAACCAGTCGTAGAGTAATTTAATTGTTCTTCGGTCAAGTTTTGCCTCACTCTTATACTTTTTCTAATTAGTACGTTAACGTTTGGTCATAAATTTCTAAATATTTTTAGCAAGTTATTTTTGAGTGAAGTTTCAATGCACGTTTGATCATAAATTTCTAAATATTTTTGGCAAATTATTTTTGATTGAAGATTCAACATATGTTTGACCATAAATTTTGGGAGAAATATTTGACTTTTAAAAAATATAATTTATACCCAAAGTTCCAAAAATATTAAAAATATCAATAAGTTTGTATTTTATTTTATAATGGAAATGTTCCGTAAAAAGCCATGACAACGAATTTACAGGACATAATTAATATGTATTTGAAAAAAAGAGGCAAAAAACAAAAAGGAAATACCATTGATTTGTATACGAAAAACTATTATTACTAGCTACTTGTAATTGGAAGTGACTTCGAAGAGTAAGTTCAGATAAAAATTGTATAAAATATGCATATAACGATAAAAAACTTTTACAACAAACTAGGGATACAATTTTAGTCCAAAACTATAAATAATGAGTGTTTTATAAAAGATAAAAGTTTGGGGTAATTTTTAAAAATTCTTAAATACTAAAATTTAGCCCAAATTTTAGTTTACCCTATAACTTGAGAATTTGAGATATTTGCCGAATATATTTGTCATGTAATGAAAAATTATATGATCAAACACTAATTTTCAAAATTTCCCCAATTTTTTCCTAAATATGTTTGTATCTATCTTTATCACTAACAGGACTCAGTATAAAATTCAAAATTCTTCTATAAATAGTTTATTTGGTCAAGTTTCTAGAGGTAAAAAATATTTATTTATTTTTTTAAAAAAAGAAGTTTTATTTTAAAGAAAGTGAGTTGTTCGGCTAAATTTTTTAAAAGAAAATAAAAGTATTTTTAGTGAGCAACAGAAGCTAAAAAAAAATCCCCTAAATATTTTTTAGAAAATACTCTTATAAACTCTTTTAACTAAGATAGGCAAACACTAATCATTGTTCTTTTTTTTTAAAAAAAAAAACGATCAATTCTGAAAAGGCGCTACAAATTGTTTCTCGCTTTTAAAAGATCACTTTTCAAAGTAAATTTATTTTAAAATCTTAGCCAAACATAAATTTATACATTAACTTTTGACTATAATTTAAATTATTTTATACTTAGGGTGTGTTTGGTACAAAGGGAAACATTTTTCGGAAAATATTTTCCAATTTTTTCATGTTTGGTTAGGTTAAATGTTTTGGAAAATATTTTTCCAAATCAACTCATTTTCTTCAAATTTAAGGAAAATGACTTCCTTTCAAAACTTAAGGAAAACATTTTCCAAAACTCCATTCCAACTTCAAATTACAATTTTTTTTGTTGAAAAAATCAATTTATTTTGTCGCTACCCTCAAATCAGCCCCTCACCTCCCCCCCTCCCCAAAAAAAAAGTTCATTTTAAAAAAATATTTTTAACTTCAATTTTTTTACCCCACCCTCACCCCTAACCCCACCCCTACCCTTCCCCTCCCCTCAACCCCCCTACCAGCCCCCACCCCCTTCAAACAAAAAAAATAAGTTAGTTTTAAAAAAATATTTTCTATTTCAAATTTTTATTTTTTTACCCCTACCCTAGACCCTACCCCGCCAGCCCCGCCCCCCAAAAAAAATTAAGTTTGTTTTTAAAATATATTTTCAACTTCAAAATTTTATTTTTTCACCCTGATCCTCGACCCCCACCCCCCACCCCCCACCCCCCACCCAAAAAAAAAATTAAATTTGTTTTTAAAATATATTTTCAATTTCAAAATTTCATTTTTTCACCTCCACCCACCCATCCCCCCTACCAGCCCTCCCAAAAAAAAATTAAGTTTGTATTTAAAAAATATTTTTAACTTCAAATTT
>JAJOOO010023439.1:0-10218 GCA_029582685.1 Solanum piurae | reverse complement strand
TCACTTAGGATAAGATCCAATTATTTTCCAAGTAAGAAAATATATTATAATGTTGGAGATATGTAGGGACAGTACTCACTAGTAGGATATCAACAAACATCTAGGAGTTTCAGTTGAAGTAATGTAGTTTGTATCTTTGATACTTCCTCCGTTCAATAATAGTTAATTTCTATGCTAAAAATAATTATTTAATAATATTTGTCCAATTTAAAAAATCAAGAGATAATTTATTTTTATGTCTATTTTACCTTTATGTAATATATTTCTTAAATCATTAAATTCAATAAAATTAAAAAATAAAATAATAATAGTATTACCCTTATTCTTTATTATTTTTTAAAAGATATGTTAAGTTAATAGCGGACAGGAATGAGGCATAGTAACTTGCAAAGTCAAACTAAAGAAAAACATCAAACTAATAATATCAAATTTATTATATCTGTGATTGAAAATTAGGTATACCACATATATATATTAGAGTTGTCAGGTTGAAAGGATAGCAAATGTCTCATTCATTTTTGGCAAACTTCATTTTAAAAAAATTAATTTTAGCCTCTTTTGTCTAAACCAAACACATGGGCAATTGAACATCCAACCATTTACCATGTGCTAAATTCAGTTTGATACGAAAAAATATATTTTTAATTTTTTTTTTATTGATTAAACTTACTTTAAAATGAAGAACATAAGAAAACAAGTTTCATAAAAGTGCGATTCACTCTTTTGATTATCCTCCAACACATCTTATTCCACCACATCCCCCATAGTGGGTATGGTTCATATATTCATCATTATCATCACACACTCTTATTTTTATTATTTATCTGATTAGATATAAATGTGTTTTTAATACTCTCTCCGTTCCATTTTATGTGACATTTTTTCGATTTCGAGATTCAAACAAGTCTAACTTTGACCGTAAATTTTTCATAGATCTTTTAAATATTTTGAATTATCAATTGTTGTGACTTATAGTACTTTTTACGTAGTTTACAAATATATAAATTTCATTTCAAAAAAATTGAAGATTTCATGCGCAAATTCCCGATCAAACTTAAACTGTTTGACTCTCAAAAAATTAAAAGTATCACATAAATTGGGACAGAGGAAGTAATATTTTTGACTTACTTGTCAAACACTAAAAAATATGTAAGAATATTATTGAATAGCACATTCGTGCTTTTCGCCAATGTTACATTAATTTGTAAAAAATATTCAAACTGATTAAAATGTATTGACTTTTTTTCAACTTACACATTTTTTCTTGGATATATACATGCATATAAAAATGTGTATTTTTGACTTTAACAAAGCCATTTGCTATAGTGTTGTACTTCGATTTGTATTCCATGGAAACTCGCATGAGATGAAATGCTGAGTCTCAAATCCCAATTATTTTAAATCTAATTCACGGGGTCGATTCAATAAAATTGAGGGCCTAAAATTTAAAAGTCAAACTTCAAAAAAGAGGTCTAAATTATTAACTTTTTTTTAAAAAAAAATTGTAAGATTTTTTATTTATTTATAATTTACTTTTAAAATTTTCTTTAGATGTGAAACCATTAATTATCATTATAATAACCATTTTGTTTTAATAATTTCTTTTCGAGGAAAGATTGTCATATTTATAGCTTATGATTTATGAAGTAAGAATATATATATATATATATAGGCAAACAGTGTTGTTTTGTTTCAATACAAAGATTGGTTAATGCAATATTTGAAATCTAAAAGAAGACGCTAATTATTATTTTTTAGAATCTTTTTAATCATAAGCAGACAACAACAAGGTTTGCCCGTTTGGGAGACACATTATCTTGGGAGGCTTCAAAACACTTGCCCGTTTGGTAGACACATTATCTTGAGAGGCTTTAGAACGTTTGCCCGTTTGGTAGACACATTATCTTGAGAGGCTTCAGAACGTTTGCCCGTTTGGGAGACACATTATCTTGGGAGGCTTCAAAACACTTGCCCGTTTGGTAGACACATTATCTTGAGAGGCTTCAGAACGTTTGCCCGTTTGGTAGACACATTATCTTGAGAGGCTTCAGAACGTTTGCCCGTTTGGTAGACACATTATCTTGAGAGGCTTCAGAATGTTTGCCCGTTTGAGAGACACATTATCTTGAGAGGCTTCAGAACGTTTGCCCGTTTGGGAGACTCATTATCTTGGGACAGGTGATCCAGCAATTCTATCCTCCATGCACAAAACAGTAGTGTAATGTCCCATCCCAATCCAGGGCCCTTGAACCATGCTTGCATTGCCTCTGAGCTCTTCCCATACACCAGGCTGGCTACAAGTTAGCCTGTTTTATGTAGATCCCAAAAGCATTTAGCTAACACACCATTTTTCAAAAATCCAAAAGCATCAATTAGTTTATTCAACTACAAAACCATACAGTATAGGAACCTTTACAATAACTTAAAAAAGTTTTTCTATATATGGGGCTAATAACATCCAAACATGGATTAACAGAAGAAAGTAAAATTACATTTCCTTCCCAAGAGTCATGTAAGGAAACATCACAATAGAATATCAATCACAAATGTAAGATTGCTATGCTATTCTGTTAATGGTCAGAGCAACAGCACTTATGGCCCTCATGAAATAGCTACTGTACTCTGCTACGCTTCAAGCTGCACGACGGGCATTTATATTGCTTTATACTCTCAGCTTTAGCAGGTGTTATCTTAACGCACTTCCCATGGAACCACCTCTCACAGATGTCGCAGCCGATCCAAAATTCATCAGCACTATAATTCCCACCACAGCTGCCACATAGTGTCTCACCATGTTCTTCTTCCTCCGGGTTACTTTCATCTGCAAGCTTTGGTGTGCTTTTGGCCTGACTATCACTAGATTTCTACAGAATGTAAGAGCAGAGTTTTAGTGGCCGGGGAGGAAAAAAACACAAATGTTAAATCAGGACATACCGAAAGAGAAACTATAAGGAACTATATTTAGAGTTTAATGGTCTTAGTCTCGAGCATTAATAATCTGAAGATTTCACAGTAAGCATATTAATACAAAAGGCACCATTAATTCAGGAATAACAGAGAGAAAGTAATACCTTCGTACTACCACGAGATTTGCTTCCACTATCAGCAGTGGGCTTCTCTTTTACATGCTTTCTTTCTGCCACAATTTCAAAAGCCGTTGGAAGTTCATTGATCATGCTGAATAGACGCTTCCTACACAAGAAGCGAAAATTGCAAACCAGAATAATTCCTTTTTAGTTCTTAAGGATTGATAAAGCACATTCCTTTTGTCGAATAGCAGAAACTAGGTGATAACTTTATAATAGATATTAATCCAAACACTCATTGAGTAAACATAAAAACTAAGACAACTGGATTTTTTGCCCGACAGTAGCCAACCTACAAAAATAAAGCAGAAGAGACAAGTTGTCTTGAATTGGCTGCAGGAAAAGTTGCATAAAAAAGGCCACATGTAAAAAAGTTGCTCCCTCTATTCCAGATTATGTTACCCTATTTCCTTTTAGTCTATTCCTAAAACAACCTCTTTCAAATTTGGAAACAATTCAACTCAAACTTCCCATTGTTATCCTTAAGGCAAAAGGGTCTGGTGGACCCTTGTACTTGTATGAGTTTGTATTGTGAATCCTTCTACTTATCCCTTTGTCAGTTGAACCCCTGAACCCATCGAAACACAACATTATAAACACGTTTTTTAATACTCAATTGTGTGTGTATCACAAACACGTGACACATAATTTTAAAAATAATTATAAAGTGACACATATATATATAGTCACTCCACGTCATTTTTCCTTTTATTATATTAGATTAATGTAGCAACACTTTTCTTTCCAATTTTTATTTCTTTTTGCTATAACTGTCACCATACCCACAATTTCACTTCATCCCTTCTTCTCATCTTCCTTACCTTTTCCTTTTTCCTACTTCTACTCTTTCCATTGAAGGAAAAAATGTTGGCATTATTTCTGATTGTTCACAATCTCGTCGGAGTTCGGAGTTGATTTTGGATTTTATTGGATTGGGGTTTTGGTGGTGACCGGTGGCCTAAGGAAGAGTGGGGTCTGTTGGGTGGTCTGATTGTTTCTAGTTGTTCACAATCTCGCCGGAGCTCGGGGTTGGCGGCGTTAGGAAGGTCGAGGCTTATTGGCGGAGTTGGTTTGGTATTTTTGTTGTTGTTGTTGGTTCTCGCGTATAGCTGCTGGTTGAAGCTTGTCGGAGGCGGTGAGAATGAAGGCGTTTTGGTCGGAGAAGGTGAAGAGGACGAGAGGAAGGCAGTAAGTTTGTGTTTGGTTTGGATCTTAAACATGGGTCATTTGAGTGGTGGATGACTGAAACAGGGGTCAATGTCGAAAATTATTTGAGTTTTTTTTGTTGTTTTTGTTTGATTTTCAACTTATCTAGGTAGGTTTTTCAATTTGTTTTAGAATTTCTTTGTTGTTTAATTTGGATTTTATCTTCTATTTGTGTCTTTGTTTGGTTTTGGGTTTTAGTCGATTATTACATTGATTTTGTTGAAATTTTTTGAAATTTTTGCTTTGTTTTATGCTTAATGTTAGTGTAAGATGTTTTGGTAGCAGTGTTTGCCTTCCATGGTGTGTTTCATAATAAAGAGAGCAGTATAATGACAATAAACAATAGAGAAGAAATTTGGGGGGAAAAGATAAAAAAATAAAAGGCCAAGAAAATCTTATGTCCAACAATGGTGTTAGATCCAACTAGGAAGATGATGGCTATATAAAGCCCTAATGTGACTGTAAGACCCTTTTCCAAGGGTCTCACGCTCCTTATAGGTGTGTGTTACACGCACTTAGATATTAGCTGCCACATAGGATGCCAAGTCAAAAATAGTGTTTAAAATATTGTGTTTCAGTAAGTACATGGGTTCAGATGACAAAGGGGCAAGTAGAAGGGTTCACAATACAAGCACATACAAGTATAAGGGTCCACCAGACCCGTTTGCCTTACCTTAATGATAATCTATTATAGACTCACAAATGTAATGGCATGTGTAAGACCGTCAGACTCTGTACATCGTGTTACCACTTAGTAGAGCCGGTAATCCCTTATATGTGCTTTCAAATGACTTATGGCCACACAAATGATATGACATGTTTAAGACCACAAGTTTAGGCAGAATGTGCTATACTATTAAGCTAAACACATATAATGTATCTAGAATATTCTAACATATAACTAAATCAATTTTCTTGACTTTTACATGCCCTTTAAACTTAAAGTAGCTAAGCAACTTGAGTTTGCAAAACGAAACTGAGATATATACCAAGTTGAATACGCCAGAAAAAAATATTCTTAAATCATATCATATTCAAAATAACATTACTGCAATAATATCAAAAAATTTGGTAGGACAATAACATAGTATTGCCAGAATAGTGAACAATTACTGTAAATAGAAGTGGTGCTGGAATTCTTCACATGGATTTAGTGCTGGTAATTTGCATATACAGAACAAAGACCAGAAATTCAAGGTTTAGAAGAGGATCTCGTTACCCAAACTTTAAGTCCATTGAGTAAAAGAAAGGAATAGTGGAATACGACCTTAATGTTAAGAGAAAAGACATAAAACCCATTAAACCAGACTATAATATCACTAAGAAGAAAGAAACAAAGAAGTAATTCCAGAAATGTTTTGCTTGAGAAAGATGGAACAAAACAGGAAAAGTAGTTGGAAGAGCCAGTCATGCGGGGATCCAGTCGTGCGGGGATCAGGAGATGATCACCAGAAAAAGAAAAGAAATGTAAAATAGAGTTAAGGAAATTTTTTGGCTGGGTAGGTGGCATAAGACTGCCCCCACCAGTGAGGGCAAGCTATTTAGGTCTACTTTTTTTCAAATATATAACAATGTTGTCCCTTCTATACTTGCACCCAATTCATTGACCACAAGACCACACCGTTTTCTTCGCTTAGAAAAGTGTTCATTCTCTCAGGGGATTTCCATAACTCAACTAACTCTTGGAGATGGTGCATTTCCAATTGGGCTTGGACCCTTGGATGCAGCTACTTGGGTCTCCAGTAAGAGCGTAGATCCTCTTAATATATGATGTGAAATAGGGGATAAAAAGAGAGAACTTGTCTTGAATTGGTGATAGACAATATACAGGAGAGCTCCATTTTAGGCTACTAGAACTAAGGTACTACATGAAATAAGGAAAGTTACCTAATTATTGAGATTCCTAATTATGACAGAATTAAGATGAATATTTTATGCTATTTATCGAAGCACATAGATCGAATGTAGAAAATTCTAATTCACTATATTTATCTAAATCCAAAATTAATGTAATGCGGGAGCTAATACAAGCCTATGGAGCTATAGACTAGAAGCGGAGAAGAACTAGACAAGACAAAAAAGGACAAATTTGCCCGTTTAAAGCTGCATTATGAAAAACATCTCCCATTTCATGGTTTCCCCATCTACAGGAACAATATACAATTTCAAATAGCATGGCCAACATTTCAGAAATCATCCCTTTTCATGGTCTCCACAGAAGCCCATAGTAGAGTAGGCAGTAGCCATAGAGAAATCAAATACAATAAGAAGCAGTAGCACACATAACATGTCCACAAAAGAAAATTATCTTCGCAAAGAGTCAATGTATGAGCAAAAGAACTTACAACAATCTCCAGTGACTCTAAAGCACAGCTAAAATTACTGAACAATCAGATGGTGATCACGAAAGATAAAACATACAGCGAAATGTTAAGGGGTAAAGGTTTGTTCTTAACAGACAATGGGAGTTATGGATATATTTCTTCTTCTTTTTTTAAAGTAAGGAAATGCAAATTTTGCTACAGGAGTACAAAAGGAGGTAGTGAAAGCATACAAACTACAGTAAGCTGTATCTATTACAATCTTAAAACTTCTATAAAATCTGTGTACTGAACTAAGCCTCAATATTTTCCCTACACCAAAAGTATAGATTTTGAAGACATCTATATTTTACAATAGCTAAATGATTCTTCTGATTCTCAAAACGTCTCGTACTCATTTCCAACCAAATGGTCCAAAAGTTGCAAACAAAATTGGCTTTCAACTTTGCTTCAGATTATTCCTGAGTTTTTATTCTACCCAACAAAACAACAGGTCTTTCACCACTCATATTCAGGAATGGATCCCATAACTGTTTTGTATGAGTGCAATGCAGAAACAGATTTTCTGCAGATCACTGAAAAATTTCACGGAAGAAGCATCTATTGCACAGAGAAATTCCCCTATCTGCAACATATCTTGAGTTAAACATGCATTTCTAGCTGCAATCCAACAAAAACAAGCTACTTCAGAGGGTGCTATTTCCATTACATCTTTTATGGTCAAATTAAATCCGAGTAACATATTTGCTTTAGCAATAAACTATAACAACCATCTGTCCAAATCTGAGAATTCAACCTACTAGCACCAACGATTAAAGGCTCCACACAATGTAGAAGTTGACCCATTTCGAGAACTTCCAATCATTAAAGTTTGTCCTGAAACTGAATCTCAGTTATTCCTATGTATGCCACTCTTCATACACTTGCTACTGTACACTGTTTATTCCTTCTTAAACTACACAATGTAAGAAATTCTGTCCATCAGCTCCAATTTCCAACCTTCATAAAAGAATTTCAGAAATTTACGCCATAATCAACTTATGTGCTCTGATAATCCAGTTTTTTAAGGCATGGACACTGTTCAGGGTGTCCAAGATACTTCTCTACCATATACCATCGATAAGCTGCTTCCTCATTTCCTCTCCATTTTCATTTTACCTCCACAAGCATTTGAATAACAAACTCTTGTTATGAAGTTTTAGATTTTTAACGGGAAAAAGGACAAATATACCCCCGAACTATCGCAAATGGTATATAAATACCCTCCGTTATACTTTTCGTTCATTAACACCCCTGCCGTCCAAAAAGCAGTGCACATTTACCCCTCACTATAACAGAAGACTTATTTGATACACGTGTCGCAATCCTACGGAGGGACCTGATTTGGCCAATTAATTAAACCCAAATTTTAAAAACCCACCCATATCCACTTAACCCACCCGTATAACCCATCCAAAAAATCTAAAATAAAATCTCCAATTCCTCACACATAAGCTCACACAAACAAACCAAATAACCAAAAAAAATCCAATTTCTCCTTCATCTCGACATACCAATTTCATCATCGATTCGTTTTTGATTTCGTTAATTCTTCGTCGTTTCTGTCGATTCGTCGTCCAAGTTCTTCTTTTCTTAGTCAATTTTTATCGATTCTGAGACAATCAGAGAGATCACGAAAAAATACTACGCCAACTATTTAATTCAGCTATATCTAAAACCCAAAATGCATAATTTTTTCTACAAGTGATAAACGAGAATGAGCTTGTTTTGGGCAACAAAAAAAAAGTGAATTTTCGTTTTACTTTAAAAATAAAGAGAATTAGGGGAAGGGATTAAGGGAATTAGGGGAAGGGATGAAGGAAAAATTAGGGGAAGGGATTAAGGGAAAGAGTGAGAGTTGACCATTGTGAGTGAAAAGAGGTCTGAATTGAGGTTGAAAATGGCTACGTGCAGATTGCAATGTGCAGATAATATTGGCAGAAAGAATAATGAGGAGAAAGAGGTGTAAGTCATATTACAATAGGCATTAACATGAGTCACATAAACCAGGTTGTACATTTGGAAGTAAATCAAATTCAATGTTAAGATAGATTCTGCAACTACAAGCCATGGATATTTGAGAGAAGGGGATTTTTCTTTAGGTTTTCAGATACGTTATTTGTGTGGGTAATGGGGTATCGGGTGGGTTAAGTGGATATGGGTGGATTTTTAAAATTCGGGTTTAATTAATTGGTCAAATCAAGTCTCTCCGTAGGATTGCGACACGTGTATCAAACAAGTTTTCCGTTATAGTGAGGGGTAAATGTGCACTGCTTTTTGGATGGCAGGGGTATTAATGAACGAAAAGTATGACGGAGGGTATTTATATACCATTTGCGATAGTTCGAGGGTATATTTGTCCTTTTTCCCGATTTTTAACTCCCAAACCATCACTTTTCTTGTCCTTGAAAACTTTCTGCCACTTTACAAAATGGGACATTTTCCATTCAAAATTTCCTTCCCAACTTCTCATGGTTTTTTCAACACAGCTAGGAATGGGAAAATAGTGACATCAAATATGTAGGAATTCTATCCAATACACAATTGATTAAAGTGAGCCTCCCAAGAAAGGATAGACACTGTTTTTCTGGGGGCTAGCTTCTTAGCAGATATATCTAAAACTCCTTGCCAAATCCCTTGATCATCAATTTCGTACCTAGTAGAAGCCCTAAATAAACAATAGGGAATTTCTAACTTCAACTCAGCAAATTCGTTTTATGTTACTATCCACATCAACACTGAAAATGTTGCTATTCTATCCTGCACACTCATGTTACTTATTGGTGCATAAAACAAATGCCATAGATTCCTTGCATCAAGTCTTGCTTAGAGTTCTCTGATTTAGGATATCTGAAGAAAGCTACATATATCTAAGGAGAGCCTATATAACTTTTACCAGGGCTGGGCAGTGAACAATTTGAGGTAAGTGTGAGATTTAGAGAACCCTAAGGCTTAAGATACATACTACTCACCACTGTTGGAACAAAATAAGCTCAAATAGAACGAAATATATAGAGGATTCAAATTGCTGGACCAACTCGTTTGGGATTAAGGCATAGTTGATTATTAATGAATTCTCCAAACACACGCAGCACCAAAAACAAATTTTAGAGCAGGATTTTGGGACATACACCCTGCTAAAGTCAGTTCCATAACCACTAAAACATTCAATTTTATCCATTTAGCAACTTTACTTACATATTTGATAAAACAACTATCAAATTTCTTAGCATGAGACAACAAAAGAATAGCAGGAAACATTGGGGAGTCACAGAGAGATAACCCATACAGAAAAAGTAGCCTATTTCATATTTTAAGAATCAAGAAAAATATTACTGTAGTTTGTATTACAGTAAAGAGAGAGATCAGGTTGACTGCAGCTAGACAAAGAGAAACAGTGGAGAGTGAGCCTGCATTTCCTAAAATCATTTTGCACTTCTGTGTATACCGATTTATCCTAATTCCAACGAACAACAAGAGTACCTTTCATTTTGGTTAAGACGAGTTCCAAAAAAGAATGCCACAGAAAGCAACCAACAATCACTGTGCACAGCAACCAATGAAAG
>JAJOOO010023431.1:0-15986 GCA_029582685.1 Solanum piurae | reverse complement strand
TGAAATATTTTTCAAAAATACTTTTTAAATTTTTTATTTTTTTGTTTTGGGAGGGGGGGGGGGGGAGGAGGGCCGGTTTGGTGGTAGGGATAAAATTATATTTGAAATTTAAAAAATAAGAATTTTTTTTTTTTAATGGGGAGGGTTGGGTACGGGGTATGTGTAGGGTAAGAAAAAAAAATTAAAAGATAAAGTATAGTTTTGGAAAATATTTGCCTTAATTTTGGAATGAAAGTCATTTTTCTTAAATTTAAGAAAATGAGATAATTTAAAAAATATTTTCCAAACATTTAAGCCAAGAAGACAAGTTCATCATTGTGGGCATGGTGGACATGATATAAAGTTGTAGAGAAGACTTGTTGACTTAATTACTATAATATATATTTATTATTACTCTTATTTAGAAGTGGAAGTTGTGTTGGACTAACACGACACTAAAAAGTGGTACCAAAAGCATTTCAAATTGTACTAAAGGCCTCCTAATTTTTGGCCTTTTGTGGCCCAATTTGATTGGGTATTAACAACGGAAGGCCCTTTTAATTCCGGTATTATGAGATTAGAGCTCTCAATTTGCATCTAGCCCTCTTTCAAGACAAGATTTATGGTAAAATCTCTGGTTTTCTTTTTAATAAGTTTTTAGTTTTCTTTTGTCACGACCCAGACGCTCGTGATTAGCACCCACCCTAACCCTCTGGTGGGAGAACCACTACTACAATCCAAACCAAGCAACTAAACCAAAAACTAAAGCATTTAAGGATACGAGAACAGGAATAATAGCTAAAACTGAAGTTCCCAAGATCTAACAAGTAACAATGCGGAAAAATACACATAGATTTGAAAGTCAATGTACCAAAACATCTAACAATGAATCAGAGTCTAAACAAAAAGGGTCACAACCCAAGCTAATGAACCAATAACTAACTAGAAAAGTCTAAGTCCGAAATGTGGACATAGACGAAAGGAGAACTCATGGCAGTCTGGAAGAACTGGCTCATACTTGAATTCGAATGATCACTGATCTTCTAAACGAGGTCTGTCAATAGCCGTCTGAAGATACCCTGTACTCAACAAAGAAAGAGCAACTGCAGTATCAGTACACAACCACATTGTACTGGTAGGATCACGCGGCTATCCCACTAAGTGTAACATACATAAATCAATACAACAATATAATCACATGCATATATCGAGCATATACAATATTATCAACATTTACGAACAACGAACAACTTCACATTTCTCAAGATACACAATTATGACAAGTCATTGGTCCTTTCATGGAACCCAAACCCAAACAGTTAGCATACCGCAATGTGGTACCCGATCCAATGTTTATGCCGAAACGTGGCAATCGATCCCATATTTAAGACGAAACGTGGTAACCGATCCAAGTTAGTGTGTCGAAACGCAACACCCTATCCATCCAACAAGCCACAACCACAATCACAAAGTACTTTCTCATAATCATACAATCAAGTCATGATTCATGGCATTCATTATTCATATTTCCTCATTTACGACTAATGTGATCAATAATGTAACATCCGCATACATACATGTATCATAATGAAGCAAAGATAAACATACATCACACAATCATAGAATCACAACCATCACCTACCTCCAAACAAGCTTGAAACCCTAAGAAACTTGATCCTTCCCTTTTCGGATTCGTTTCGCTTGTTCTTGATCTACAAACAATCAATTTAATACGAGAATCAATAAACAATAACTAATAACCCAAATTACCAACAATCCTATGAACCCTAGATCATCCCATGATCCCAATTAGGGTTGTTTCCACCATAAATTCCATATCAAAACCCTCCCCCATCGATAATTACCCATTAGACTTCGTTCTACGGATCCAAAATTAAATTCGAGGAGTTAAAATCTTACCTTTAGCCTCAAGAATGATGGAAAACTGTCAAGAAAAGACCTGAGTTCCTTAGATCTCAAATTCAAAAATTGCATAATAAAACGTTTTTGGGGTTTATTTACGACTTTAAGTCGTGTCTGGCCTGCCACAGCGGCCTTCGCCCCACTACAGCGCCCCGCCCTGACAACCAAAATCACCGCCAAAACAGCTTGCACGAAACAGTGAGCTAATTAAAGAATTCCAAAATTCCCATTTCACAACACACCTTCAACCAATGACACTCAGAAACTACCAGTTCACGCTAAGATCAATTTCGGGAGTTCTACTCGTCAGTATTCAACTATGTAAAATCGTACGGGTTCCTTAACGACTTATCTATCTACTCATGTGATCAAATTCATAATTAGATCACCTGATTGTTACCAGATTTCCCCACACCTTAATGATTTCGATTTCATTCAAATCTGGACTAGGTTGGAAATTATCAAGTTACTACGAAAATGTTTTTCGACCCAAAATTTTTTCCCATTGACTTTCTATAACGACGGAACTCGTTCGTTACATCTTTATATTTTCACTCTTTTGTTTTGATTTTTCAGATTTTGGTGTTCCTATCTATCAAATCCCTTTTCCCCCGATTTCGTCTCTATCTGTCGTCAATTTTGATTCCAATTCTTGAATGATTTCTGATTTTTGTTTAGTTTATTATGAAATTTTCTACTTGCATGGCTTGCTGGGTATTTGTATTTCCCACTTTCAGTGTTGGAAATCTGTGGTTTCCCTATTGATAGTGCGATAATGATTGGTGTTATGTTCTTCTCTCTGTTTATTTGCACAGTTGCATGTATTGTTAGGTGATTCTACAAAGATAAGTGATGACTTTAAGGTGTTCGATAATATGCCAAAGCAATTGAATAAATTGATGCTGCCAGGCCAATTTGTGAAAGTAATACTCTTAGAATAAACCAAATCATGACAACTTCTTGCACGAAATTGAAAATTACTCTCTTCTGAAGAACTTTATGTTATCAACTCTAGCAAAGTTTGTATAATTGTTTTGATTTCTATATTGCAGAAAATTCCATCAAAATTCATTAAACATATGGAAGGGTGGGCTTTCGGAACAACAATTTTGGTGGGGCCCAGTGGAAATTCTTGGCATGTGGACTTAACTTCCACAATGGATGGGTTTCACTGCCTTGAAACTGGGGATTCTTTGGTTTTCAGATATGATAGTGATTTGCATTTCACTGTGCAAGTATTTGACGAGAGTTCATGTGAGAAGGAGGCTTCTTATAATGCTGATTGCACTCAAGGAGCAACTGACATGTACAATCTTGCTCTGAAAAAAAGAGACCAAGGAAACTCTGTTATATTAGATTGCATTGTTGAAGGTATACCGAAGAAAATGAGAAGCTCTGAGATCCCTTCTGAATGCACAAGTAGTCAGGATACCCATGGATTTGCATCTAGCAAGGATGGGTACACTCCAGAAGACGCAGTTTGCTCATATGCAGGAAGAAATAAAGCATTGCGGTCCAGGAACCTGGAATCATAAACGAACAATGGTGTGCCATAGAAACATGTTATGTCATGCTAGATATGTATAAATGCCACAGGTAAATTCACGACAGCGAGCTAAAAGAATTGAATCATAAAGGCGGTGAGTCTTGCAACAGTCAAATGATACAGTGTCTTCGTCTGAAGTTGAGAGTCATACGGAGTTCAAAGTGTGCTTCCAAATAATTTTTCACATAATGTCGCTTGTGTATATATAGATATACTTTCGTACATAGATTTATTTACTACCATTTACACTACTTTCTCCTACTAATTTGCAGGACATGCATACTTCCGCGGCTACAAAAACAACTGCTTGCACCTTTATCTTTGAAGTAGGTGAGGCAGGGGAATTGGGAATTTTTGACTAATCTAATTAGTTCGATCTGTCTGAATATTGTTTGTCTAAATACTGAGACTAATATCAAGTAGAAATGATGGAGCAAAAAAGTTTTTTCCACTCCCACTGATTACGTCAGATAGAGGTATGTCTATTTTGCTAAGTCGGCATCACACTAACTTAACCTGCTTACAAAAGTAATTAAATTTACCATCTACATGAAAAAAAGGACTAGAAATGAATTTTCAGAATGGTACTCTATTGCAAAAGGAAGACTATGCACGACACAACAAGGTTAGTGTAGCTTACATTCCATTTCTATTAGTCCAATTAAATAGAGTACTTGCTTTTAAACTTGATACAAATCCTTAATTTGAGGGTGATAGAATGATGGATGAACACTACACTATATATATATATATATATTGAACTGATTGTTTTTTGCTCACACTTTTACTCATTTTGACCTGATTCATACTAGATATTAAATTCGTCAAAAAGCTCTAGCCCTATTTGGAGTATTACATTGCAATATTGAAGAAAGTTTTGGAACAATAGTGTTGGGTTCGTTCACCCACACGCCAATCATGATTTATTCAGCGTAATTTCGTTCTTGTAATTCCATGGTGACTCTGTATCGAAAAAGGATTGATTACCTTTAAGATCGGATTCATTTCTTTCTAGATGTATCGGAAAAGAGGCTCAATGAGCCTAGACTTGATTTATCATATCTTCCAAAAGCAGACTTGTAAACATTAATAATATAAAAAAAGGCCATTTTTATTTTCTCTGTAAATTAATGTTGTATTATGCCTATGTGTATGTTGTGTACCTCAAAATAGTTCTCAACATTTTCCCTTTTCTCTTTTGCTGATTTAGGATAATAGTTATGTCCACTTCTTTTTTTCTACTGTTTTGAACTCGGTGATGATAGTTATTAATATTTTTATTAGTCAAAGTTCTTATAGTGATGCAAGAAAATCAATAATTTAGTTAATTGTTGAATCAAAATTCAAGAATGTTGGGCCCGTGCTTATTACCGATTTAGTACATAAAAAAGAACACTTTAAGGTCAAACAGCCACATTTACTTGCATCATCTTACTAAAACTACACATTAATTTTCAATTATTATACAGTTATTAATAGCTATATATACATATAGTAAGCAACTACTTAAAGATATATCCATGGAGGTTTTGAATAGTTTGCTATCCTTGACCTTGAGTAAGAATTTTCTACCATACATTGAGTAAGATATATTGTAACACCCCGGAAAATTTCTGAGCTAAGACTCGAACCATCCTTCGTTGTGAGTAGAATTTTACCGAGGAATTTAAAATTTCTTAAGTATTAAGGTCACTACATGTAGCACCTTGAGTTCCAAAAAGAACTAAATTGAAAATAGCAAAATCTGAAATTTTGCAAGTTATGCTTAATTTATGAGTTTTGATCAACTTCAAATGACCATAACTCTCAGTACATGATAAGTTAGGTATGCCAATGAGATGGAAAGTGAAAGGTCTTTGAATTATCTTTTCAACGCCACCGAGTTTGCTAAATTTTGAGCTCGTATGAGGGAGATATGCCCGTTTGAAGTCAGGCCGTCCAATTAGGAAAGTTACCCAAAAATATGAGGGGTATTTTGGTCTTTTCCTTAACCAATCGGATGTAAGCATTTTTAGTAAGGTTTTAGGAGTCTAAACTGATTGGAATTAGTTTCATTCATCCCCAAAAGCGTTTAGGGTTTTAGAAAGAAGATTCAGGAGGAGAAAAAGTTCAAAGTTACAAGCGTTCGTTCAAGAAATTCGAGATTTCGCCAAAAACCTAGTTCTTTGAGGTATGTAAGCTTCCATAGTATTGGGTTCATTCACCCACACGCCAATCATGATTTATTCAGCGTAATTTCGTTCTTGAAATTTAAGGATTTAAGTTCTTGATGAGTGTTCTTGAAGTTTCCTTATCGATTAAGTTTTGATGTAAGATTCTACTTGGGTCAACTTCAAAAGACCATATCTCTTAGAATATAAAGATTAAAGAGTTACGTGAGCCACAACCTATCCAATTAAAGGTATTTGAATCTACTTTCAAACGCCGCTAATTTCGCATCAATTCAATTTCTGAGTAAAAAGTTATGACTATTTTAGTAACCTATAATGTGTTGTTACGAATTAGCGAACGGGAAAACATTAAAAAGAGTCATTTTTGTCTTTTACCTCCAAAAAAACACTAAACGAATTTCTTGACTAATAAAAGGCTCAAAACAATCAGATTTTCATCTTTTAATCCATCATTCTCTTCTATCTCAAACCCTAAGACAAAACCCCAAGGAAAGATCAAAGTAGAAGACCCCGCTCAAGATTCTTTCAATCTTTTTCAAGATTCTTCTTCAAGGTAAGCTTTTCTCCAAGAATTTCATTCTTTCCAACTCAAATTCCTCCATACAATTATGAATCACTAATGAAAATCATAATTCTTGATCATAGAGATTTCAAGAAACAAATTCAAGAATCTCAAGAAAGGTTTTTGTGATCGTTTACCTTCAAGCTAGGGCTTCAAGGCTTCTAATTAAGTTCTTCTTCAAGATTTTTCAAGATTTTTGAAGAACCTTGTTTTTTTCATGTATGTAAGGCTATCATAGTGTTGGACTAGTTCGTCCTCACGCCCTACATCTACTTTCAAATCAGTAAAAGAGAAATCTAGGATTCTACTCCTAGATTTGAGTATTCTTGAGCTAAGTTGATTTTAAGTTCTTGAATTCTCGTTTCTTTTTAAAATGTTATTCCTAAGTATTGAGTTTCTATATTTTTATTGAGATCCTTGAGTTGACTTGTTCACGTCTATAATTCAGCATAAACCCTATTTTGAGTTATAAATCTTGAGAAGTTTTTCGAAGCCAACACTGAATTTTAAACTGAGTTTTGAGGAAGTAAGTATGAGAATGAGAAGAGTCGTATACATGAGTTTCATATTTTTATGTAGATCCTTGAGTCTAGTCGTTCATGCCTATAAATTCCGCATGAACTCCATAATTTGAGTTTCTTTGAGAGGAGTAGTATCTTTAAGTTCTAAGTCATAAGTATTGAGTTCCCAATCCTTTTGAGATTATATTCCTACTCATGGGACTACTACATGTTACCCATGAAGCCCTTGAGTTGAGTTGTTCATGCCTATAATTCTGCATGAACCCTATGAGTCGAGCAGCCTAGAGATGAGTAGTATCATTGAGTCTTGAGTTCTGAGTACTGAGGTTCTTTATTGCTATTAAGATACCTGGGTTAAGTCGTTCATGTTCATAATCCCACATGAACCCTATGATTTGAGTTATAAATTTTAAAAAGCTTTTTAAAGCCAACACTTGAGTTCTTAAACTAAGCTTTCAGAAAGTAAAGGTGAGTTTTGAGAAAAGAGTTTTCAAAAACATGATTAGTATGACAATCGAGTATGCCATCAATGTATGATCAGTATGGTATCTAGATATACCATCAATGTTTATGCAGTATGACTTCCCGAGTCATCAATGATCATATTATAATATGATTTTGATTTTTTTTTAAAGAAAGAGCAGAGTTGAGTTCATTTTCTTTAAAATGATAGATGGGAACTAAGTATTCCCGAGGGTAAATGTTTTCACATTTAAGATGAGAGAAAACTGAGATTTCCAAAAAAGTTTTGAGTAGTTTGAGTACCATCTCTTTTAAGAGAAAGATTTTGAGTAATAATCTCAAACCACAGAAAAAGTTATGTTTTTTAAACATATGAGCTAGTATATTTTGGGAGTAGTATTGAGCACCGATATGGGGGAGAGTTCATATAACTCACAGGCCCCATAAATCATGTAGCCAACGTGCATAGAAAGGGTCATACTTTTTGGATGATTCATTAATTCTTTTTAGCATAGACTAGTGAATCCACTTAGTGAGTAGGTCTTATACCCTAGCAAAGTATATAATAGTTTTGACAGCGTGGGCGAGACATTGTATCATCACATAGCTCAGAGTGATAGTTGTCGGTTAGAGAAACTCCCACAGAGATATTTTGTATTCTTATATACACAGAGTTTATTTTGTTTTTTCATATACAAACAGAGTTATTTTGTATCCTTGCATACAAACTGAGTTATTATTGTATTCTTTAATAAATTGAACTGCCTTCTACTGTTTTACAAGCTTTCCATGTATTGCATCTTTTTATTGTTGCTTTATATTGAGTTGAGTATCCAGAGTCGAGTATCTTATTATTGAGTTGTTCCTTCTTTCACTGAGTTGAATATCTCATTATTGAGTAGAGTCTTATTTTCGCTGGGTCGAGTTGAACCATGTTTCTTTGAGTTTAGTTGAGTTGAGTGAGTTGAGAATTCAAGCTTATGTTTATGCTTTAGAATTCCCCTTACATGCATGCTCGTACATTCCACCTACTGAGCCATTTGGCCTGCATCGTTTCATGATGCAGATACAGGTATTCATGATCATCAACAGGAGCTTCGTTGATACCACATGGAGTTTGAGTTAGCTATAGTGAGATTACTTACTTTCGGAGGGTTCCACTTGTACTTTCAGTTATATCATTTGTTAGGATGTCGTGGGTCTTGTCCCGACTTCCATCTTTGCCAGTTAGAGGCTTCATAGATAGAGTGTAGAGTTTCAGAAGTCCGTTCATTTACTTCGCTAAATTTTTTAAAGACTTAAGTTGCCTATTTTATGGCGAGTTGAATAATTTATTTTTATTTAGAGTTTTTCATTTGAGTTAAAGTTTTGTATTTTCATGAATTTTATTCAGTTTTTAGTGCTTATGTATGCTTGAGTTAGTCTTCCGTTTGTAGTCAGCCAGGATGAGGGTTCGCTTGGGGATCATCAATGGTTCTCGAGTGTCGGCCACGTCCAGGGTGTAGACTCGGGTCGTGACATATACTTAGAATCTAGATACATGTATTTTTGCTATCAGATACATTAAAATAGGGAGAGAGGTGAGTGAGATAGCCATGTATCCTAGATACATGTGAACCACACTAGGTACACACTAGATACATGCATATGTATGTAACTGGTGTGATTCACATGAATCTGGGGTACCCGATACATAGGAGAGTGACGAATGAGATGGAAGGAAGGCGGGAGAGATTTGTCTATGTATCCTAGATCGATATATGCAAATTCAATTGGATATGATGTATCTAGAATAAATTACGCTTAATTTTGACCGCATGTATCTCAAAAAACATGTATTTGAACATATCTAAATGTATCTGGATGCACTAAAATCTGATAGGATTCGCAATATTACATATTAAAATGTATCTGAATAATTAATACCTAAATTAGAGAAAATTAGGTAAGTTTTTCAAAAATTAATACTTAAAAAATAAAGATAGGAAGTAATAACTAGGCAACTTATGAACAAAATTTCCATTCTAACAAGTCAATTGTGCGTGAAAGAAGGGCAACTTGGAAACTTATGAGAGGGATCGATGTGCTTAGAAACTACGTGGAAAGACTGTACCTTGGATTATTAATGGAATATTTTCATATAGATACAAAAATTGAATTTTATGTTACTATTAGCAGGTATTCGTTAATATGTCTGCTTCTTCGATAAGGATAATTTGGTCATTTAAAGAAGTGGCTAGAAGTAGGCATCCCTTCGTCGACTTGCTTACTTCTAGCTGAGCATATTTGTGGAGTTTCTGTGTTTTTTTTTGTTTTAATTTATTTATCTTATTTTTCCTTTTTAGTCCGTATATATTTGAAAATTACCCTAAAAATATTATAAATCACAACAATTAACAACTTAAAATATTAAAAAGACAGATAAAATTCAGGTGACTCTCGAAATTATGTCGGTGCCACAAAAAAGGTAACTTGAAGTTGAATTCTGAATATTTTTTAGATTTTTAAAGCCTATCCTCAATAAGTTGTTTTTCCAAATTTTCACTCCAAATGACTCACAAAAATTCAAAAACAACTCAGTTTTTTTATTCATATCCAAACATAACTTCAATTTTCATTTAAAAAGTAATAACATTTTTTTTCCTTTTCGGCAACTTTTGAATTTTATTTTTCACATGATATGTTTAAGATTATAAGATTGTCGACTTCAATTTTTATAGCTATTTTTGAACGATAATTTGCTCATTTGGTAAAATAATATAAAAATTGATTATTATTTTTGTTCTATAATTTTCACAACCTGTTAAATTTTCATGTTATTAACTAAAATATACAACTTAAGAAATCTGAGTTACATATCCAAACTTCAACTTTAACTTCAAATTCAAATAGTGTCGTGGAATGTGGAGAAGACTTGTTGGAGTCTTCTTGACTTAATAGTGTTGTGGAAAGTTGTAGAGAAGAATGTTGACTTAGTTTATAAATACAATTTAAAGAAGAAAAAATAAAAAATATTTACATGCATCTTCTTGATAGCTATAAATACATATTGCTTAGCCTAGTGAAAAATATAAGCAAATACTTTTCACTTGCTAGTCTAAAACATTACACAACATGAAAGTGTTAGCAATAACACTCTGGGTTCTCTTGTTTTTTATTTTGACAAATACTAAGTTTGTTGTTTGTGTAGGGATTTGCAGAGACAATGAGCAACGAGCGTTGGAGATGTTGAAGAAAGAAGTATATGATCCCTCGAATCGTCTCTCTTCTTGGGTAGTCGGAATTGATTGTTGTCAATGGGAAGGGATCGTGTGCAACAATCTCACTCATCATGTGATTGAACTAAGCATTCCTGGTGTTTGGTTTGATTCGAGATATCTAAGGATCAATAACCTAGAGTGGTTGACAAGTCTTTCGAGTCTTGAGAACCTGAGAATGGAAAGTGTTGATCTTAGCAAAGCTAATGAATGGCTACAGGTTATTAACATGCTTCCTTCTCTTGTTTATCTTCGTTTATACAATTGTAGACTTCATCATATACCTCAACTTGATCATCACAATTTTTCTTCACTCAAATCTCTCGATCTTTCTTGGAATGAAAACCTTAGTTCTTCTATTCCCAAATGGATTTTCAACCTCCCAAATCTCGTTTCTCTTGACCTGAGTTACTGTAATTTCATTGGCCCGTTACCTGATGGTCCAGTTAACTTGACTTCTCTCACAACCTTCAATGCTTCTAAAAACTCTTTCAATTGTCGTTTACCCAAATGGTTGTTTGATTTGAATAATCTTGAACATCTTGTGCTCTATGGTAGTGGCATTGAAGGTGCGATACAGAGTCAGAGCAGAAACGTAACAAAACTTAAATATCTCAATCTTTCTAGAAATAACCTCAACTCCACTATACCAAATTGGCTCTTTGGATGCAAAGATCTAGAATCACTTCGACTTAGATTAAATCGTCTTGAGGGAACAGTTTCAAGTCTGATTTCAAATTTGAGCTCAGTAACTATTATTAACCTTTCTAATAATATGCTTTCTGGAAAGTTACCAAATGTAATTGGAAAGTTAGGGAAATTAGAATACCTTTCTCTCTCAGGAAATCAATTTGAGGGAGATATATCTGAATTATTCAATGTTAGAAGTAATTTCCATTCAGTGCCATTGCGAAATACTTCTTCTTTATCTACTTTGAGACTAGGTTGGAATAAACTCACAGGAGCTCTTCCGAAAAGTGTTGGCCAACTTTCAATGCTAGAAGACTTTTCCATCTCTAACAATAGGTTGGAAGGTGTCGCAACGGAAAGTCATTTCTCTAAATTAACACATTTACTGTACTTTGATGCATCTATAAATAATCTAACTTTGAAAGTGAGTCCGAATTGGATTCCGTCTTTTCAAGTCACAGAAATTCAAATAGGCGGGTGGAATATAGGCCCTTTGTTTCCAATGTGGCTCCGAACTCAAAAGTGGATAACTGATGTTGACATATCAGATTGTGGAATACAAGGTGAGGTTCCAACTTGGTTCTGGAACTTGTCTTCTCAAATTCAATTTCTCAATCTTTCTCATAACCAATTTGTTGGTGAGGTTCCAATCATCTCGACACCTTCGTGGACGGATGGAGATGGAGGTCCTTGGACAATGTACTTTGGTTCCAACAATTTTAGTGGACCATTACCCTTGATTTCAACCATTGTAACTGAGCTCGATCTCTCAAACAATTCTTTTTCCAAAGGTTTATCTAACTTTTTGTGTGAAGTAAAGAATGGATCTTACAAATTGAGAATCTTAAACCTCGGGGGAAATGATTTATCAGAAGAAATTCCTGATTGTTGGATGAATTGGCCCGAGTTGAAAGTTTTAATCTTGAAGGACAATAATTTGATTGGAAGGTTACCAAGATCTATGGAGGTTTTGAGTAATTTGCGATCATTAGACTTACGAAGAAATAGACTTAACGGTCCGTTTCCTTCATCCTTGGAAAACTGCACAACACTGCATAAAATAGATTTAGCTGAGAATGAGTTTATTGGAAAATTACCATCTTGGTTGGGAATGAGGTTTCCAACCTTGATAGTTCTTATCCTTCGGTCCAATAAGTTCGATGGTGAATTGCCTAAACAAATTTGTCACCTCAAAGAACTTCAGATCTTAGACCTTGCAAACAATACGTTTGTTGGAATCATACCGAGGTGTATTGGCAATTTTAGTGCGATGGTCAAAGGAAAAAAGAAAGAGGAATATGATCTCAATTTACAATATTCTTATTATATCGGAGTTTTGATAGAGAGTGCAATGGTGACGACGAAAGGCAACATGTACCATATGACACCATTTTGGCGTTGTTTACAAGTATGGATATGTCTAGCAATAATCTTTCTGGAGATATTCCTATAAGTCTAACACGTCTTGCAGGATTAAGATCATTTAATCTTTCCAAAAATAACCTAACTGGTAGGATTCCAAATGACATTGGTGACATGAAAGTCTTGGAATCTGTTGATCTTTCAGAAAATCAACTTTACGGTCAAATCCCACAAAGTTTTTCGAGTTTGTCTACATTGAGCTACTTGAATCTATCTAATAACAATTTGTCAGGTATGATACCATTGAGCACTCAACTTCAAAGTTTTGATCCCACGAGTTTTCAAGGAAACAAACTTTGCGGGCTCCCACTCTTGGTGAACTGCAGTTCAAATGGTAATATTCCAAATCACGAATATGAAGATGATGAGAGTGACAAAGATGAAGTGGATTGGTTTTACATTTCAATGGCTATAGGATTTGCACTAAGCTTTTGGGGTGTTTGTGGTTCATTGCTTTTCAAGAGATCATGGAGACATGCTTATTATCGTTTTCTAGATCGTAGCTGGGAAATGTTACTTGCAAAGTTACCAATATGTTGAGAGATGTGGTTTAGGATATTTCTATCATCAAAAGTTAGTTTGTGTGCTTACATTTCTCATGTTAGCAATCATGTTGTTTCATTTTGTATTCAAATATGTAGACTTTTATGTCTTAATAACTTCCTCAAATGAATGTTTCTTAAGATTTTCAAACAATGTTGTTTCTTTCCTAGTTCCAATTTTCTTATTTCAATCAGAGTCGTGAGACATATGTTAATTTCTTTATTTATAATTTTTTTAGTACTTGATAAAAAAAGTTATTTACTAAATTATATAAATAAGGGAAAATTGTATAAAATAACAAACTATTAATTCAAATTAAATATTATAATCACATTTTAATTTAATTGTAACCCGTAGCAAACAGTTGTCATTCGCCTCTCTCCCCAGATTTCTCGCTCGCCACTCTCCATTTCGCCTCTCTCACTTTATACAAACACAAATGTATAAAATGCATTTGTGTTTGTATAAAGCGAGAGAAAACTGTATATACAAATACAAATATATATATTCGTCGTATACACTTATAATTATACAAATATAGATGTTCCCCTGCACAATTCTCTTTTTCCTTTCTCTCTTTCTCGCTTTATACAAACACAGATTATACAAATTACAATGTATAATTTGTGTTGTATAAATCAAGTGCGCGAGCGAGAGAGATGTTTTGATATACAAATGTTTTATTTCGATTCAATTGTATACAAATTCAAATTTTATGCAGATATACAAACACATAAAATTGAATTAAGAGGCTGCCAACGATTTATACAAACGAGAGGCTACCATCGATTTATACAAATGAGAGGCTGCCAACGATTTATACAAATTTGATGCTCCATAGCAAACATAAAGTTTGTTATGGAGCGCAATTATACAAACTATATCTATAATATACAAATATGATTTTTATGTTTGCTAAATCTAAAATTTACTCTTTTTAATACATCAAACAAAAAAATATCACCTTGAATTTTTTTGACAAGACATCTTATCGGTCAAAGTTTAAGAAGGGCTGAATTGAGAATGTCAAATGGATCAAATCAACTTATTGACCGATCCAAATTACTTAAACAGACGTGTCTGTGCGGTATCTTATTCCCAATATGTCATAGTAGTGTTTTCTTGGTTTATATTTTACATATATATATTTGATGCCCATTAGATCATCATTTCATCATTATTAATTGTATAAAAATGTGGCAGCCCCCTTTATCCTTTCTCTTCAGTATACTAATCTTTATTCCCTCTTTGTCGTTGCATGTGAAATTTGCCCGGGTGGACCCTATCCTCGCATTTCCAAGGAGGCCATAAAGGTCCCAAATTTCGTTATTCGAGTCAGCCAGCCATCAAATCGACGAACAGGTCTCGAAATTGAAAGAAAAATGGAGCAGATCGGGAGTTAAAAATTTGGGCCAAAAATCCACCTTTACTTATTCTGAGTTGTATTTTGTTACTTTTGGGCCTAAGCCCACTTTTGCTATTATCTTGTTAGAATTTAGGACATGTGGAAAAATTGGGCCTAAGGCTCAAAGAACAATATTTTCATTATGTTAGACTAAGACAGGTGCAGATGATTTGAATGGGCCTTCGGCCCAAAACGAGATTAGGCCCAAGTACTGGCCCAGGCGAACAGTAAACCAGACTTGGGCCCAAATTTCTCTCTTTACTTTACTGTTTCATATTTGTTTATCTGTCATTACTTGTTGTGAGTCTTAAGGTTACAACAATTTAATTTTCTGAAAGAGAGACATTCTGAACCAATTTTCTAAGAAAAATACAAATTAAGAACTTGCTTCCTTTGATCTAAAAATATAATTTTGTAAACTATTGTACTTAAGTATATCTTAATATTTTCCCTTTCTCCCTTTAAATGGTCCTAACTATAAAAATTGTTCAATTCAATTTAAGTCAAATAAATTTAGCCAAATAATTAATTACCGGATAAACGCATATTAGCGGGCGTTTCGGGTGCTTTAAATCCCTTCCCGAAATGCTAATATGAACTTCGAACCCCTTTAAATATTTTCATTAGATTTTTGTTTTAATCTTTTGAAAAAGTAGTTTTCTTGATTTTTCGTAAAAATTAAGCGGCGACTCTAAACTAGTCTTAATCATATTTTTTAAATAAAACAAACATAAAATTGGAGACGACAATGCTGAACTTCTGGAAGACCTTTATATAATGAACAATACTGAACATGCATGATTCCATGTTGAGACAAAAAACTCAGTTACAATGGTTTAAAGATGGTGATAAAAACACCAACACATATTGTTATTTTTAGTAGCGGCAATACTAATTCTGTTAAGTTGATCATGAAGCATATAAAAAATTATGAAAAGATTTCTGGACAAAAAGCGAACAAGAATTAGGTCCTCTCGCTCAAATTTTCCCCGACTATATCACTAGCAGAAACTCTAAACTCAAAGTCAAAGACTTCCTGGTTAATCATAGATGGAATATCCAAATGTTATATATTACCCTTCCCTGTAATATTGCCTTACATATGGACCAATTCAGAAGATGACCAATACTCTTAACGTTTCTGCCTGGGAGAATATTAGAGAGCACAGACAAAGAGATAACTTTATTAATAATATTCGCATTATTTGGAGAACTTTAGGAAGCCCTCTTGGCATCATACATCAACAAGTACATGCTCGAAATATTCTCAACAATTGGTGGAAAACAAAACCAAGCAATGAGATTCATAAATTGATCCTGAAAGCCACCCCGATATTAATTTTTTGGGAGATTTGGAAAGCTTGGACTGGTTGTAGATATGGGAATAACAACAAGTAAAATGGTTACTCAGTGTATATGGAATATTAAAGTTGTGCTTCATGATTCCTTTCCTTCCATCGACACGAAGGAAAGCTGGAATAGAATTTGTGAGAAGATCGAGAGAA
>JAJOOO010023416.1:0-10255 GCA_029582685.1 Solanum piurae | reverse complement strand
CAGTCACTTGCATTACACCAAGAATTTTCTTAACCTCATCAATGAAGTTTTGTAGGTCCTCACCAACCTGCGACTCTAAAAACTCGGGCTGATTCATCAAAACAAAGTCTCGAAACCTAGATATTATTGATCCACCATTTGTGTTAGTAGGAACTGGGACCTGTTGATTGTTCTGGTCGGCCACACTCTAAGTCAAGAGCTGGATTATATTTAGAAATTCATCATTCGTACCCTCATGGTTCGATACCGGAAGAACTGCGTTGGCATTGCATGCATTTGCATTAAGTGTGTAAGCTCTATAAGGAGGCATGATCTGAAATACATAACGACGGTTTCGAAAGAGAAGTTGGATCATACCCACGCACGATAAAAATAGCGAAGAAAGTGAAGTTTTTCTTAAAATACTTTGTAGCCTCTCTCTCATAGATGTGGTGCACTTCACACCCATGAAAGAGACTCTACTTAGTGCGGCTTTCAGACATTCTAGGACTCTTGAACCTAATGCTCTGATACCCAGTTTATCACGCCCCTAGGCTACACCTTTGACGTAACACAGGACCTAGCATCACGAGTGACTCCAAGCTAACCGTGTGTCTGGCATATATTAAGCATACTGAGAATAACTGATTAAAAGATATACTAAGTGAAAGTTAAAACAATAGATAACTGAAAATAGGGAATACCCAACTAGTATGAATATAAGAAACATACTAAGAGTTTAGTGATACTAAACAACCACTCAAAAACTAAAGCTGAATATACTTCTATGTCTGAAAAGCCTCTAACTGAGTAGAGTTGCTGGGACATGCCCCCTAGCTAACTCTAACAAATTGAAAACTAAAAATAAAGACTCCAATGAATACATGTCTATTGTCCTTGGAAAATGAGGACTCACCACTGAAGCTGCTGAAAGCGGACCAATAGTCGATCTAAGCGTGATCAGGATGCCGAGTACCTGAACCTACATCATGAAAGGATGCAGCGCAAAGTATGCATCAATACTTGGAATGTACTGAGCATGGAGGATATAGATAATAGTTGAACAAAATACGTAGGCTGAACAAAGCATAACTGACCAATGACATAATCTGAACAAAACATAAATGCCAAATATAACTGAAAAGTTGAGTTAAATGCAATGACCATGTACTAATCATGAACATGACATGCTGAGACTAATTACTTAAGTATATGCTGAAAACCTGGACAAATGCACTAGAGTCTGACTGTGGGAGCTACTATTAACTGGCATAAAACCACATGAGCTAAACGTGAATTCCGATGTATACGCCCCATTGAGAAGACCCAATAAACCTTGTCAGGGGTATAAAGGTATGACTGGCGTGATCATTAAATTTGATTCCCAATAGAGGGGACTTCTACTATTATTGGGGCACATAGTTCTGGGACTATAAAGGTACGCTAAACCCTAGTCCATATCGGTGCTAAGTCTACTCCCAATTGAATATATATATATATGACTGAAATGTAAATGAAATACCGAATAGCTCAAAATACTGATATGCTTACTGAGATGCAAAATTTATATACTGGTAATATGTCATTAAAAATCTAAATCATGATTATTTGTTTAATTGAACTAACAAGTGTAATTCATGAACTAAGAGAATCTATACAAACTAAGGTTCTGAGTTTCATACAAGGAATTAAGCAAATTTTCCAAGAAACAAGCTATTTTGATTTAGGATACTACAACAGCTAAATCACAGTGAATATCCAAGGTTTTAGAAACCCTAGGTCTAAACAACATATAGAGAATCAAGGAACTAAAGTTCTAGGGACTTAGTGCATGAAAGGAACCCACTAGTGATATCCCACATACCCGGTGATGAAATTCGCAGAGAAATCCTTTTATTTCGGTCCTGAACTTTGAAGAACACGGTTGCTTGTTCTTGTGAGGTTTGGTAGACTTTTCCTCTTCTTTTTGCTCCAAATTTGGATAATTTTTTGGAGATTGAGGGTTCTGGGTAAGTTTTACTAAGTTATTAGGCTTAGACTAAGTAAAATGACGTAGTTTAGGCATTAATCGATGTAGTTTAAGGGCCCCAACGCATAGGAAAAATACCTAAATGACCCTAACCTAAGAGATGACGTATCCCATCCACGAAGGGAACTACGGACCGTCGTTTGGACTACCAACCGTTGTCCGTGGTCTGTCGGACATAGCTTCACTAAAATGATCATAAAAATTTATTCCGAGATGGGATTTTAGCAAACTCAGTGCCATTGGAAAGAAGATTCAATTATCTTTAATTTGATAGGTCATGGGCCACCTAATTTTTTCCATAGCTTCATGAACCAAATCTTGCCCAATCAATGTTGCTTCACCTACTTCAAACCAACCAATCACGGACCTGCATCTACGCCCATATAGTTTATCATACGGGGCCATTTGAATACTAGAATTAAAGCTATTATTGTAGGTGAACTTTATAAGAGGTAGGTAATAATCCCAATAACCCTTAAAATCGATCACGCAAGCTCTCGGCATGTCCTCTAAGGTCTGAATGGTATATTTTGCCTGACCATCCATCTGTGGATTAAATGTTGTGCTGAGAGTTACTTGAGTACCAAAACCTTTTTGAAAAGATTTCCAGAAATGAGAGGTAAACTGAGGACCTCTATCTGAGATGATAGACAAAGGAACCCCATTCAACCTGACTATCTCATTAATGTGGAGTTTAGCATAGTCCTCCTCTGAATCTGTAGTCTTTACAGCAAAAAAGTGAGCAGACTTAGTAACTCTGTCTACTATCACCCAAATAGAGTCATATTGTCTGCGAGTACGAAGTAAAACTGTAATGAAGTCCATGTTTATCAATTCCCACTTTCATGTAGGAATGCTAATCTCTTGAGTCATACCTCCTAGTTTTTGATGTTCTACCTTAACCTGTTGACAATTAGGACACTTAGCCACAAAGTTTGCTATGTCCCTCTTCATGTTGTTCCACCAAAAGACTTCTCGTAGATCACAGTACATCTTAGTGGCACCTGGATGAATGGAACAGCTAGAGTTATGAGCTTCGGTAAGGATCTTTTGCCTCAACTCACCCATATTAGGAACAAATAAGCGACCCTGGTACCGAAGCACACCATCTCCCCCTTGGGAGAAAACCTCAACTTTCTACTGATGAACAACACCTTTAAACTGAAGTAATATGGGATCACTATCTTGTTTTTACTTAACTTCCGCTACCAATAAAACTTCTTATACATTCTAAACTATGACCCCACTATTTGATGTGTCTGTAAGGCAAACTCCTAAGCGAGGAAGTCGGTAAACATCTTTGGTTAGCTTTTTCCTTTCTTCCTCAACATGTGCTACACTACCCACAGACAGCCTACTGAGAGCATGAACCACTACATTAGCCGTACCCGGATGGTAAAGCACATTCATGTTGTAGTCCTTGAGGAATTCAAGTCATCTTCTCTGGAAAAAATTCAACTCTTTCTCGGTGAACACATACTGGAGGCACTTATGATCTGTGAACATATCTACGTGAACACCATACAAGTAATGTCTCCAAATCTTTAGGGCAAATACTGCATTTGCAAGCTCGAGGTCATGTTTCGGGTAGTTCTTCACATGTAGCTTAAGTTTTCTAGAAGCATAAGTTATGACCTTACCTCGCTGCATCAACACTCAACCTAGGCCGACCATGGATGCATCACAATAAATCACATAACCGTCTGAACCATCTAGTAGGGTCAAGATGGGAGTTGTAATCAACCTAGTCTTCAGTTTTGAAAAGCTCTTCTCACATTCATTTGACATCTGAAACTTGACTTTCTTCTGAGTCAACTTGGTCAATGGGGAAGCTATGGATGAAAATCCTTCAACAATTCTCCTGTAATAACCTGCCAACCCCTAGAAACTTATGATATCCATTGGAGAGGTAGGTCTGCGCCATTTCTTTACTACCTCTATTTTTTTGAGAATCTACTCGGATTCCTTTGCTAGATACCACATGACCAAGGAAAGAGACTGACTGTAACTAGAATTCACATTTGCTGAACTAAGCGAATAACTTGCGATCTTTTAGAGTTTGCGGAACAATTCTCTGATTAGTCACATACTCCTCCTCATTGCGGGAATAAATGAGGATGTCATCAATAAAGACGATAACGAACAAGTCAAAATACTATTTGAATGCCCTGTTCATTAAGTCCATGAAAGTTGCAAGAGCATTTGTTAGTACAAAAGACATAACTACAAATTCATAATGACCATACCAAGTTCTGAAGGCTATTTTTGGGATGTCACTATCTCTGAATCTGAGCTGATGATAGCCAGATCTGAGGTCTACTTTCAAATAATAGCAAGCACTCTAAAGTTGGTTAAACAAGTCATCAATCTTGTGGATAGGATATTTGTTCGTGATTGTAACTTTGTTCAACTGCCGATAGTCAATGCACATTCTGAGAGAACCATCCTTCGTTTTCACGAACAACACTGGGGCACCCCATGGAGAGATACTAGGTCTGATGAACCCCTTATTTAAAAGGTCTTTCAAATGTTCTTTCAATTCCTTATGCTTGGCTGGAGACGTTTTGTAAGGAGGAATCAAAATAGGTTGGGTATTTGGAAGGATATCAATTCTGAAGTCGATTTCCCTTTCCGGAGGAACTCCAGGAAGATCTTCTAGAAACACTTTTGGAAACTCATTCGCTACTGGGACTGACATAAGAGTTGGGGTTTCGCAGTGTAAATCCTTAACTCGAACAAGATGATAGATATACCCTTTGTAAATCATCTTCATATCCTTAAGGTAAGAGATAAATCGACATGTAGGTACAGTGCTACTACCCTTCCATTCTAAGACAGGCTCATTTGGAATTGAAACTAGATGATCCTAGTTCTATAATTGACCGAGGCATAACAGGAATGTAACCAATCCATGCCTAGAATGATAACAAAATCTACCATTTCTAACTCTACAAGATTTGCTGAGGTGACTTCTAAGAGCCTGTGAGAGGGTAATTTCTATATACCCGCCTGGCTATAACTGGGTCACCAACTGGAGTAGAGACTGAGAAGGGTTCTAAAAGAGTTTCTAGACTGACACCAAAGTTTATTGCTATATAGGGAGTTACAAAAGAAAAAGTAGCCCCTGGATCTAACAATGCATAAACATCTAAATGAAAGAATCGCAACGTACTAGTGACCACATCAAGATAATCTTCCTAGTCCTGGCGAGTCTGGAGAGCATATAACCCTTATCTGGCGATGACCGCCACCTGTACCAAATGACAGACCCTGCTGAGTTGGGTGACCTGCTGGTGATGTAGATTGAGCCCTATTGTTAATACCTCTTTGCCCCTGCCTGGAAGAAGGACAATCCCTCAACCTATGGCCAGACTGACCACACCCAAAGCATCATTTCCTGCATGTAAGATACTCACCCGGATGGTTCTTACCACACTTTGGGCAAGTTGGGAAGGTTCTGTTAGCTGAAGTACTCCATTGAGACTTAGAGCCTAATTCCCTAACTTTCTTATCGTGTCAAAACCTGGGGATGGAACACTGGATGATGAAAGTGTTGGGGCTTTAGACCTATGCTAAAACTTTGAGCGATTTCCACCACCAGATTTCTCCTGAGAGTATTCATAATTCCATGTTCTAGCCTTCTTGTTGTCCTTAGCCATTTCCCTAAGCTTATCCCACTCAACCTCCTGAGCATGAGTCATAATCCTAGAGATATTCATATCCCCTAACAGCATAACATTCATGCACTCGGTCTTTACCAGATCGGATACCCCAAACAAAAACTTACTTATTCGTTCCCTGGTATCGGCAACCATGTGTGGAGTATACTTGGAGATTTGTGTGAACTTCATCCTGTACTTTTGGACCAACATTGAACCCTGCTACAAGTTCATAAACTCTAATGCTTAGCTTCTCTCAACTCCCTTGGGAAGAACCTGTCCAGAAAAGCTCAAGTAAAACAATCCCATCTCACTGGAGCTGCATTCTCACCCCTATTTTCGTTCCATTGTGTGAACCAAATATAAGCTATATCTTTGAGTTGATAGGATGCTAACTCAACAATCTCAGTACTAGTCACTTGCATTACTCCAAGAGTTTTCTTAACCTCATCAATGAAGTTATGTGGGTCCTAACCAACCTCCGACCCTAGAAACTAAGGCGGATTCATCTAAACAAAGTCTCGAACCCTACCTGTCGCTGATCCACCATTTTGTGTTAGTAGGAATTGGGACTTGCTGATTGTTCTGGTTGGCCACACTATGAGCCAAGATCTGGATCACATTCCAAAATTCTACATTCTTAGTCTCATAGTTCGGGACTGGAGGAACTGCGTTAGCATTGCGTGCATTCACATTCCGTGTGTAATCTCTATGAGGAGGCATGATCTAAAATGCATAACGACGGATTAGCAAAGATATGTTGGATCATACCCACACACGATAAGAATAGCAAGGAAAGTGAAGTTTTTCTTAAAACACTTCGTAGCCTCCCTCTCATAGATGTGGTGCACTTTACACCCATGAAAGAGACTTTATTTAGTGAGGCTTTCAGACATCCTAGGACTTTTGAACCTAATGTTCTGATACCATGTTTGTCACGCCTCGAGGCTACCCCTCGACGTAACATGGGACCTAGGATCACGAGTGACCCCAACCTAACCCTGTGTCTGGCATATGTTAAGCATATTGAGAATAACTGAATCAAAAATATATACTAGGCATAAGCTAAAACAATAGATAACTGAAAATAGGGAATACCCTAATAGTCTGAATATAAGAAACATACTAAGAGTTTAGTGATACTAAACAACCACTCCAAAACTTAAGTTGAATAGACTACTATGTTTTAAAAGGCTCTAACTGAGTAGAGTTGTTGGGACATGCCCCTAGCTAACTCTAACAAACTGAAAACTAAAAATAAAGATTGAAATAAAAGTATATCTATTGTCCTCGGAAAATGAGGATTCACCACTAAAGCTGTTGAAAGAGGACCGATAGTTGATCTAAGCGTGATATGGATGCTGAGTACCTGAACCTACATTATAAAAGGATGTAGTGCAAACTGCGCATCAATACCTGGAATGTACTGAGCATGCAGAATATAGATAATAGTTGAACAGAATATATAGGTTGAACAAAGCATAACTAATCAATGACATAATATGAACAAAACATGAATACCGAAATATAACTGAAAAGTTGTGCGAAATGCAATGACCAAGTACTAATCATGAACATGACATGCTAAGACAAATTATTGAAGAACATACTGAAAACCTGGTCAAATGCACTAGAGTCTGACTATGAGAGCTACTATTAACCAACATAAAACCACGTGAGCTAAATGTGGACTCCCGATGTATATGCCCTATCGAGAGGAACCAATATACCTTGACAAGGGTATAGAGGCATGACTGGCGTTATCACTAAATATGATACCAAACAGAGGGGACTTATAATCCTACTGGGTCACGTAGTTATGGGACTATGAAATTACGCTGAACCCTAGTCCATATTGATGATAGGTCTACTCCCAACTGAATATGTATATGACCTAAATGAAACTGAAATACTGAATTGCTCAAAATAGTGACATGCTAACTGAGAATGCAACATTTATATACTGATAATGTGACATTTAAAAGCTAAAGCATGATTATCTGATTAACTGACCTAGAAAGTGTAATTCATACACTAATAGAATCTACACAAAATAGGGTTCTAAATTTCATACAAGGAATTAAGCACACTTTCCAAGAAATAAGCTATTTCGATTTACGATATTACAACAGCTAAATAACAGCAAATATCCAAGGTTTTAGAAACCCTAGGTCTAAACAACATATGGAGAATCAAAGATGTGACTGAATTCTAGGGACCTAGTGGATGAAAGGAACCCACTAGTGAAATCCCACATACCTGGTGAGGAAATTTGTGGAGAAATCCTTTGATTTTGGGGATGAACTGTAAAGAACACTTCTGCTTGTTTTTTGGGAGGTTTGGTCGACTTTTACTCTTCTTTTTACTCTAAGATTGGATGATTTTTGGAGAATTAGGGTCTTGGGTAAGTCTGACTAAGTTATTAGGCTTAGACTGAGTAAAATGACGTAGTTTACGCATTAAACGACATAGTTTGAGGGCCCCAATGCATCTAAAAAATACCTAAATGACCCTAACTTAAAAGTTGACGTAGGCCATCCACTGAGTCACCTACGGATCATCGTTTGGACTACTAACCGTCATCTATGATCGTTGGTTCATGGTCTGTCCAGTATGGCTTCACTAAAACAAGCATAACTTTTTACTTTGAGATGAGATTTTAGCAAACTCAGTGGCGTTGGAAATAGGATTCAATTATCTTTAATTTGATAGGTCCTGGGCCACCTAATTCATTCTGTGCTAAAACATATGACCGTTTGAAGTTGACCCAACAACCATTTCCCTTCAATTGGCGGTTGACCCTCACAACCGTGGGTGGGATCAGAGACCATCAACATTTGGTGCCCAACAACGGACCCCCACCTATCGACAATATGTCAGGTCACAAACCGTCGGTGGCTTTCGTGGTTCTAGCACCAGGTCCTGGAAAGCTGCATTTTTTCTATCTTCTCAAAATCTAAGGTGTCACAATAAGATTGTTGCTATAGCGAGTTGGGTCCTTATAGTGGGGTGAACTGAGATTTTATGCAGAAATAACCGTAAAGCCACTTTTTTTTCTCTTAGTCTTTGGACTTCGGAGGGGTAATATTTGGTAGTTTGCACTTGTTTTTCCATGGAATTTCTTAGTAAAGGTAAGCTTTTGACTCCTGAACCTTCTGCAGTGATTATTAAGACTTAGAATATAGATTATTACTCTTGGGGGAGGTCTTGACATGTTTCTATGGTGGAAAACCCCTAAGTGGGGGAAGATGATAATATTTTGGCCTTGGGTTAGGATTTAACGATGACCCGGGTAAATTATAGGCCTTTTGTGATTGATTATTGTTTAAATTGTTTATTTTAGACAAAGATCAATTTAAAGAACTTTGCAAGGGGAAAGCTCAGGTTCTTTAGAGTTTCCAAGAGGAATGATTTGGGTTATGTGATAGTTGTATGATCCATTTTATATATGTATGCATGTCTACTGCTTTTTAGTATCACTTGTGCAATGCATGGTAAACATACAAAACGATATCATGTAGGTAATATCATGAAATGAACTTGTTATTGTGAATTGTGGTTTTTAAGTTTTATTGTTCATTCTGCTATGTGATTGTTTGTGATTGTTGGCTGGCTCGGGTACCACCGCACTAGTATACTAACTATGGATGGCTATGGAACTAAACCGATACACTTACTATGGATGTAAAAGGTACCGTGCCGATACACTAATAGTTTTGGTTTGGGTTCCATGAGAGAACCAAGTTTGTGATTAAGGTTCTGTGATAGATACGGACATTTGCATTTGTGATGATATGGGACATACATCCATGTAATTTTTTTATTACATGTGACTGAGATTCTATATGGTTTGATAATTGTTGTTAGGTGTGTTGTTTTGTGTTGTTGCATTTCAATGAACTGTTTACATTCATATCTTGGACTAACCATGTGATCCTACCAAGACATTGTTATTTGTGTACTTATACTGCACATGTAATTTTCTTGTAGACTACTGGGCATCTTTTAACGGCTGATTCGAGACCTTAGTTGAGAGATACCTTATTAGAAATAAAAGGGTGAGCTACATCTTTCAATATGCCATGGGTTCTTCTGCATTTTTCTATCTTTTCGGGCACAAACATTGGACTTTAGCCTTATGTTGGTTCCGGTGTTGCATCCTCAGTTTGATTGTTTGGAGTTTTGGTTTAATTTCATTCACTTCTTAGGGGTTATTTCCTCATTGAATTTTTTTATACTACTGGGTTGAGTTTATGAGGACTTAATTCTTTAGTGACTAAATCATTTTACTTATTTATTATGATAATCTTCTTTCAATAAATGGTGTTAAGTTTGTTTCAAGTTAGGCTTCGGTTCTCTCGCCATGTGTTTTAGTATGGGTTCCACTCAAGACGGTCGGGGTTATGACACCTTTCATCCATAATTCCCTTTGTATTATGGCCCTAATGATTATCCATTGCAATTTACAGGCTTTGTTTGACGATTTAGGATTGGATCTAGTTTGGGCTCATATTGTTTAATTGGCAACTTGGGCTAGACGTTAATCCATGGTGGCCTTATGATAATGACTATGGCATGGGATTCCTCT
>JAJOOO010023403.1:0-17148 GCA_029582685.1 Solanum piurae | reverse complement strand
CACTCATCTCGAGAGAGTGAGTGGGTTAAGGAGGAGGTTGTTCTTCATGCAGCAAGTGGATGTCCTAAAGGAACCCGCTTGAAACGGGGTAAGTTGCTCGACAGAGAGCTTATCCCCTCTAAAGTCTAGCCTAGTCACTAATACTCAAAGAATTTACTATCAAAAGCATGTACTCAATGATTTAGTCTATCCCATATTCCTATCACATCCCAAGAATCCCATCTTCATACTTGTATTGTCCTTTATTTTCACCATTTTAGTTGTTTCTTGCTTCCAAACCCCCATTTGATAATTGACGCTTGCATCACCCTATTTAACTTGTTATGTTTTTATTCGCTAAAGTCTTTATCTAAGATTAGCTTTAGCACATTTGTGTTTAACCATTTATTTTCACGCCCACTCCCTTGGGACTCGACCCCAACCCTTGGTTGGGTTATTATACTATTGCACAATCATAGACACTTGCATCGAAAGTTGTGTCCTTGATTATGCAAACATCAAAATGGGGCCGCTGTCGGGGAGTGGTGTCAAGTGAAAGTTTTTGGTCTAAGACTAATTTTGCTTTTGGTAGTCGTAGTTTACTAACTTTATTTTTTGTTTTGTTTTCTTTTGAGTTATCGTTGTAGGTAGGTACCCTGAGCATGACTGAGGGAAATGATGGAAACTCGGCTGAGATGAAGCAAGAAGTCGAGAGGGACTTCACATTACCCGCACTGGTAACTCAGTTGAATGAGTTGGCCACCAAAATAACAAAGATGGAAAACCAGTGCAAGAGTCAATGGAGGTACATACCTCATTGCGAGAGGAAATAGTCTAGAGATAAGGAGAACAATCGTGTCGAGGACACACTCCAAATCATTCTCCAAAAGATCACCGAACAAGATCAAATGTTGGAAGAGATGAAGGAGAGTATTGAAGTGTTGAATCAAATGGTTGGCTCTCACTCTAGATTGATCCAGCTGATCAGGACACTCCTGAATTATGCAGTGACTCCTCTTCACTCAAACAAACTATTGGGGTTACCTAGTAACACTAGGGCCAACCCAACCAATGAGGAGTGAGTAAGGACTCGCATCGTGCCATGACGTTAAATAAGGTGCTTCTTGGGAGGCAACCCAAGGTTTTAAATACTTTAGTTTTCTTTTATAAATAATGGGGTGTTAGTGGTGCAGGTTTGAATGAGGAAAGTGGTGGAAAATACAGATTGGCGAGAAAATGGTCAGTCGGTGGATCACCGAAGAGGTCGGCAAGCCCGACTTCACCCGCCGTTTGGCTCAATTCAAGTTCAAGTAAGAACATGTCAAACTCGGCGAACTGATGAAACAGTTTGGCACGTCGCCAACCAGGCTGGCGACCTCGATATAGACCGTCGTCTTGACCCCCAAGAAACTGATGAATTTTAGCAATCAGCGGGCAAGTGACCACTCGATGAGTCGCCGAGTGGATCGGTGAGTGCTACTAACGTCTCCGAATGGGTGCAAATTGGACGGTTTATAATGGCCAAGAGACAAAAAAATTGAAATTCTTCACTTTCCCTCGCTCTTAAATCTCCTAAACTCACACTAAGGTAGTATTTTTTTTATTTTAGCATTTTTCTAGCATTTTAGTTTGTTGATTTGTGCTCGAAGACGGAATACTTTGCCGCCTAGATTTACAATCACAATTTAATCGGCATCAAAGATTGGTTTTTGAATCCCGAGTTTACATTCAAAATTTATTATCTCATTTGAAATAATTGTCTCTTAGTGATGTGTGTTGGGCCTCTCTGTTAGGATTAGAATCCTTAATTGCCTATTATAATTTGAAAAAATCTTGCTCGCATGGTTTGACTATCAAATGCCCGTAATATTTGTGCTTTTTAATGAGTTAGGTCGTGATTGCATGTTGTTATATTGATTGGGTGAATCTGAGTAGCCCACGTTTGTGCTAAATGTCGAAAACTTTCTCAATGATAGAGTGGGTGACACCGCTCTTAAGAGCAAATATCGTCAAATGGCCAAATGCGGCAAGTCTGGGAGAAATCTGAATATCCCGGGGTGATGGGTAGTATGGGTCTTGTTTGAATTTCATGAGTGCATGCTTTGATTTCAATTTCTGGGTTTGCGGAATTGAATTCGATATGATTGGTTAAAAATGGGCGCGTTGGGTCATTCGACAAGCTGAGTCGAGCTAGCTGAATCACTCGGCGGTTCACCTATTTTCTTCATCTCGCGTTTAATTTCGTGTCAAAATTAAATGTTTTAGTCTGTAACTTTCGGTGAGAAGCCATGGGTCACCGAAGGCACTCGGCGACTCGCCGAAAGTACTCTTTATCGCTCTTTATTTGCATCCCTGAGACCCTTTTGCACTGTAACTTTCATCGGACAAACCCTTGCTCGCCGAAAGGACTTTCCTATTGACGAATTACCTTAATTTTTTAGCCAAGCTCATCGGCGAGTCAGAATTAGCTCGCCAAAGTGGTTCGGCAACTCGCCGACTGGATCGGCAAGGTTATCTGCAACAAGATTTATGTGCTACAGTTTGATTTTGTTTTCTTAATTTCTCTCGATCTTTTGCAAATATGGTATGCACTAATCTAACCGAATCACCCCAGAAAAAGGCAAAGGGTATTACAATAAATGAATGAAGATCAAACCCTCCAAAAAAGAGAGAGGATGACCTCCAACCGGGAGACAAAGGGAATAGAAAAAAACAATAGCTAGAAAAGGAGTAGCTATTGAGCCAGATTTTGATAAACCAGAGGATGAACAACCTCTGATCAACCGAAGGGATGTGCTCCAGACTAGATCTCAGCCCACAGCCACCAGTACTCCTTCAGCTACCACTCCTCCAACTACAGACTTAGTGCCAGCTCAGGCACCCTTAGTAACTCCGGCACTTCCTATAGTTCCTCCACCGAGGCTATTAAACAGATTGAAAGGTGATAGTTTACGAACCATCATATAGGAGAAGTTACTATCCATGGAGGGTCTGGAAGGCAAGCATCCTGATGTGCTTGAAACTCTCTAATACCATGGATTCGAGCAGTTTACACGGCCCCGAAGCCCTTACATTCCTTCTTTGGGTAAGAGAGTTTTACACTGCTTTTGAGGAGTTGGTGCCTAACAACAACAAGAAGGCAAGTCAGTTTCGACCGGTGAAGTCGGTCATGGTCGAAGGCAAGAAGGTGGAGTGCCATAGCAAGCATATTAATGTTGTATTAGGTAGACCGCTTCACTCTGCACTCCCTTACGAGGGGTTGCCAATTGTTCAGTCCCTGGATGATTTGAAGGGTTGGTTGGCTCCAATGATTTCTAACACCACCCCACGGTGGATGGATGTAGGGTCTCCTATTGAGAAGAGAGACATGAACAGCGCCTCCAGGTTCTGGTTTGGCTTCATCAGCAGCTCCATAACTCCATCCCAGAACGAGTCTATTATACACCATCCTAAGGCGTCTTGCCTTGGTTCTATCATGGCCAGGAGGAGGATTGATCTGGGACTACTAATTTCACAAGAGATGGCCATGAGAGCCAAACAGAAGCTAACGTCTCTGCCATTTCCAGTTCTGGTCATCGAGTTGTGCCGGCGAGCTGGAGTACCTCGTGATATTATGAGGGATGTTGAGGTTACCCCATCTTCCTCCACCAATATCCAGCGTATAGAGGCCGAGTTCACACGAGAGGAGGTTGACAGGAGGAGAGCAGCTCCAACAGATACTTCTCCAGAGGTCAATGTTGACTCATTATGAGCAGAGGTACCTTCGCCTACTCCGGCCTCTGACGCCTCAGGTATACCCGCTCCTTCTTCCTCTTCCTCACAGGCTCCAGGTGCTTCCTCATCCTCCCAGCCTGCCAGGATCACTCAGGACATAATCCTAAATATGGGGAAGTTGGCCTATTCAGCTGATGTGAGAGCTACCCGACTGTAGAGGTTTGTTCCGGAGATGATCGACATGGCCATACTAGCAGCACTTACCCTCCTTTAGACTTTTGTTGATACCTTGACAGTGATAGTCACTGCTTGTGAGAGCAGACAGGGGGAGGCCTCTGAGGTAACGGCTTTAAAAGCCGAGATTGAAATTTGAGAAAGGACGTAGACTATCTTAAGTCTACTGACTTCGCTTCACTACCAGAGACTACTGAGGACAGGGATGCTCTTGAGACCTCGAGGATTCCTCCAGCTACCACCGGAGATGTACAGGGGGATGGCACATCACATGTAGAGTCGGATGCAGAGACCGACGAGGAGTTGATAGTGGTACATGTTGAGGAGACACAGGAGAGCAAAGATGAGAGCATATTCAGAGACTTGCCAGATCTTATAAAGACGGTTGTGCAGCCGGTGATCCAAACATTGTCGACTGAGACGTCCACAGCAGCTCCTAGTGGATCTCGCATTGCTATTCCGTCTGAAGCTACTCCGGGCATTGATGCCCAAGTTCAGACTGCTACACCAGGCATTGAGACACCGACAGAGAGAGAGACTGCATAAATAGGACCTTTTTGTACCTCCCTTTCTATCTTATTATATTTTTACTTTTGGATACCTTTATTTGCATTTGAGGACAAATACTTTTTAATTGTGGTGGGGTGAGGCCCACACCTTTTGTGTTGATAGTTGTGTTTTGTGTATATTTGGGTTGCTCTGCTTTAAAATTATGTTTCATCCGTTCGAAAATTGTTGCCACCTCTCGTGTGTTGAATGTGGTTGTTCTTTTGCAAAATTTAAGTATCGGTTCCGATCAATACCGATGACTTGAATAGTGCTCTCAATCAAACGAACATGAATGTGTGGCTACAATGAGGCCAAATGAAGTTGCATAGACAATATATGAACTCTTTGCATCTCATTTTGACTAGCCTAGTATCGAATCGAGTCTCTTGTGATGAATGTTTCACACTAGATAAAGTGATGAGTCTTGTTTGACTATTAGTGTCGATGCCTAGTGTGCTAAGCTTAATTTGAAACATGCATGAATACACATAGAATTTTCCCCGTTAGTCTGGGGGACTAAGTAAAGCTTTCTCTTGACATGATCTTAGGCAATTTTGAAGGGTGTGAGCCAACTTGACATATACCTCTTTTGTGACTTACCTTGTAAGTGTGTGAACCACTTTTGAACACCCCTTGAGCCTTACCCTTCTTTAAAAAAAAAACTTGATGAAAACTACACCTTTCTTAATCCACTACCTATAATCCTCTTGAATTGTCGTTAATTGAATAGCCAACTTAGGGAAAAATCCTAAGTTGGGGGTGTGGTGAGAATAAAAGGGAAAGTAAAGAAGTGCAAGGAAAGTCTCCGTTAACCCATGGTGTTGAGAAAAATGGAACCCCTCCATGTAAAAAAAAGAGAAATAGAAAAGAAAAGAATGAAAAAGAAAGTTGCAGAATAAAGTGCAAAAGAAAAGGGGTTTCCAACACACTATGACAAAGTGAATAATAGTATGACTTATGAGCGCTAAAGAAAATGATGAAGGAAAAGGAAAGGAAGTGTTGTGAGCACCACAATTCATGAGGATGAAAGCCACTGAGAGTAAATGATCATACCTTGACACTTAGCCCCATTACAAGCCTTGAAAAGACCTTTTTGATCTTGAGAAAGCTGAAACAAATGTCGATTTGAAAATATGGGTAAACCTATGGGTGAAAGCATGTATTGTTTTCATCTCTGTGAATGTGAGTGTTGCATCTGATTCCTGAACTCTAGATGATTAAGCCATTATGAGTGAATATGGAATTATTCCTTGTGTGAGGGCATTTGAACACTTTGGTTGAGTTTGAACTTGCATTTGAAGCAAGTATTGTGAGCATGAGATTCTTTGATTTTGGTGAGTCACTACTTGAATCTTTGAGTTCACAATTGATCTTTACATAAGTAAATTGAGTCTTGTTGTGTGCATTCATGATCGAGTCTTGTGTAGCACTATTCAAGACACCCTTTTTGAACGACTGAACTTGAGTTTTCTTGAGGACAAGCAAAAGTTTAAATTAGAAGTGTTGATGAGTCCACGATTTGGACTCATTTAGGGCTATATTTTGATGAAATTAGTGTCCTCGAATTCATATTTTATCCCGATATCTGATGAAAACCTTTAAGTTTCAGGTATTTGAAGTTTGAGGCAAAGCATGTAAACTACTTAGCAAAAAGGAGCAAAAATAATCCGAAAAAATGAAGATCTACAATCGCCAAACCCATTCGGTGAATCGCCAATAGATCGCATATTCGCCTTTTACTCCAGTGTGTTGAGCCCTTAAGAAAAATGGAAAATTGGCGGTGAAAAAGAGCAGTCAACGAATCCAGGACACAAAGATGATGAAGGCAACTGATGAAAGGCGACGAAGTAAACCAAAGGGCAGATCGCCGAATGCATCGATATCTCTCCTAGTTCAGTTTTTATTCGTAAGTGTGAATTTCACCTTGTTTGACCTAATTTTGAGATTATTAAGTTTTAGATAGAGTTTTGAGATATTCTCTCTAAGTTTTGGAGAGGGTTTTGAAGAATTTGGAACTTTCAAGGGTTTCATCTTCAAGAAATTGGACTTGGGTCTCTTGGATTCTTCACTTTCTACCTGTTTTATGACTTAATCTTGCATACCCATTGATGGAAACTGAGATTGGTATACTTCTTTATCTCTTTTACATGTGTTGTTAAAAACTCCAATTCTTGGGGTGTGATTTTGTGAATATGGGTTAGATTAGTTGTTGGGTCTTGCTTGTTGATAGTCTATTCGTAGTTTAAATGTAATTTCATTTAGTGGTTGTGGTTGAACTTAATGAGGTTGTTGTTGCAAATATAATGTAATATATGTGTTTTCGGCTTTCTCGAGAGACATGTCGTAAAACTAAGACCACTAAATTGATGGCCAGTGCGAGTGGGTCGACATGAAGTTCAGCTCGAGAGAGTGAACCCTAGTCCCATGTCCACACACTCAGCTCGAGAGAGTGAGTGGGTTAAGGCGGAGGCTGTTCTTCATGCGGCAAGTGGGTGTCCGAGAGGAATCCGCTTGAAACAAGGTAAGTTGCTCGAGAGAGAGCTTATCCCCTTTAAAGTCTAGCCTAGTCACTAATACTCAATTAATTTACTATCAAAAGCATGTACCCAATGATTTAGTCTATCCCGTATTCCTATCACATCCCAAGAATGCCATCTCCATACTTGTATTGTCCTTTATTTGTGCTATTTTAGTTGTTTCTTAGCTTACAAACCCCCATTTGATAATTAACGCTTGTGTCACCCTATTTAACTTGTTATGTTTTTATTCGCTAAATTCATTAGCTACGATTAGCTTTAGCATATTTTTGCTTAACCACTAATTTTCATACCCACTCCCTAGGGACTCGACCCCAACCCTTGGTTGGGTTATTATACTATTGCCCGATCGTAGACACTTGCATCGGAAGTTGTGTCCTTGATTACGCAAACATCAAATCCCACGAGGAATATAGTTTAGACTTAACTTTAACCAACGATTATATTCGTTTAGTCAATGTATTTCCGAAAACAAGTAATAAAATGGGGGATTTGTGAAACAAATTCTGGAAATTATGTACGTAATCAATGAGTAAGATTTAAACTTTAGTTGTTATCAAGATGAGAAAGTAACCAGGGTGTACGTGTTCCCCATAAGCTCACAACGCGGTAATCCTAGTAATAGCAATCCTTTCCTAGTGATTTACATGCAAAGTGATAAGTTAGGTATCTCTAAATCCTTGGTCCGGCATCTAAAAAATTTTACCCCGCACCTTGGTCCGGCTACGCGTGTATAATTTACTAACCCTTACTTTTACCTCATATTAGACATCACATCGATGTATGGCTTCGTTTTCACCCTCGCACCAATCAACATTAGACTATTAGATAGTATCACACTAAATCTATGTTGATAATTCTTTTATCGTTAATTACCTGCTTGGTCCGGCAAGTTCTAACGTTGGCCACCATTAAAAAGATATCTAAGCGAAAAAATTATCAATGCATGCAATAACACTATTCAAGAATTACTTAGTTACTATTCATATGTTGTTAATCGTTCATGGTTCCCACAACCCTAGTTGTGGATTTAGTTACCCATAATAGCAAGAACACAATTCATATTTTTAGATGAAGAAATCATGAACTTACGTAATGAGAAGAAGAAACCCAGAATATCAACTTGAATTTCAAAGTAAAAATCTTCAAAATCAACTTAGGAAATCAAGAATTTTTAAAGTTGCAAGTTAATCTCCGAAGTCAAGAACTAGAATAAAAGTAATAAAGTCTAACCCCCTAAAAATGAGGTTTACATGCCCTATATATAGAAAAATAAGTCCTAACTAAAAAGGAAATGAAATAAGGAAATAATGTTTCAGGACGCATCTTCGATCTACGACACTGACCTACAGACCGTGGATTGACCTACGGTCCGTAGGTCCCTTCCGTGACTCAGGACTTGGGCAAATTTTTAGCTTCCAAAACATCATCTCTGAAGAAAACGACGGATCAATAGTACGGACCGTGGTTTGATCCACGGCCGTAGATCCTCCTCCGTAGCTCCACACTTAGAATCTTCAAAATCAGGTACTGGAACCCCTTCTCTGAATCATTTGACAGAACAGTAGTACGGCCCGTAGGTCCATCAACGGTCCGTGGTTCCACACTTGGTCAAGAATTCCCTGATTTTCCTTCAATCGTTGTCTGCCCATCTACGGTCATCATCTACGGAGCGTGAATAGACCTATGGTCCGTAGATCACCTCCGTAGATGCTCTTTTCTACACATCCTTCAGTTGTGTCTCTCAGTTTCCACGTCTGAACATATTTCCTGCAAACATGATAAAAATGAATAAAAACCAATACAAAATTTCCCTAGACACATACAACTCTTAAGTGAAATGTATTAAAAATACAGTAAACTCACGGTATATCAACACCCTCAACTTAAATTCATTGTTTTTCCTCAAGCGACGCACTAAGACTCTAAACGACACTTGTATAGAAGCAAGCAATTCAAGCACAACCAATCAAATGGCTCTCTACTCCCACTCTCTTTTTGGGTGAAAATATTTTCTCTCAGACTCAACAAGCTAACTTGTGCGGATCAAAACATGACAAAGATCGACCAATCAACACACAACATACACTGTTTTACTATCACTAATGTACCAACTTTCCGACAATGTAACTAGTGCCCTTACTTCAAACGAAATCCCTTTTTCACACATTGAATTTGATTTAGAGTACAAGGATTCACTCAACACTCACACTCAGAAGTAACTTCAAGTACGGTTATTTCTCAATACCATAGGCTTGCCCTTATTTTCACTGCTTAGACTCTCCAAACTAGTTTCTAGGATCACTATAGGACTTTTTTGGCTTGTAACGTAGGCTCAGGGTCAGGTGTGGTACATTTGGATACTCTTTAGTGACTTATGCCCTCCTTGACATTACGTTAGGCTTTCTACCTCTTTTTGCCCTATTTTTGACATCCTACCAGTTTTTCTTTTTTCCCTTGATTCTTTTCAACCACGGATGTGGCTTTCGATTTTGTAGCTCTTTATTTTTCCCTTTTTTCTTTTTCTTGCATTTTATTCTCTTCTTTAGCTTTCAACACTTTTGTTTGCTTTCTTTTGCACAAAACCACATTCTCTCCTCTCTTTTTTGTTTTCAACACCAAACTCTTTCCATACCCGTTTTTCTTTCAGTTTCCTCTTTCATAGCCACCCTCAACTTGTGGATTTTTCATTGGTTGAAGTGCACAATACCCAATATCAGATTAGCCACCCTTAACTTAGGCTTTTGGCCTAAGTCGAGGTGCACATGTCCAATGACGGACCGGGGCCGACACAGTATATTATGGGAAGGTGAGTTAGGGGTTTAGAAAGAAATGGTATAATTCAGGCTCAAAGCATTTGGATCAAATGGAACATTAATATCATTTGGTTGTTTTCTTTTTAGGCAATTTGTGGACTTATCAGAACAAGGGCCTATGATCACTTCCTAGCCTCTTGAGTAGATTGTCTTAGCAGGAATAACCGGGCAAGTTCTAGATTGGCACAAAAACTGTTTGAACAATCAACTATTCTCACACACTCTTGGCACATAGTTTCATTATTAGATTACCCAGTTCAAGTTTTAGCTTATGTCATGCCATCAAGTTGGTTTATTATCATGTCATACTCAGAGCCAACACATTCAACTCATTCTAGCCTACAAATTTTAGCACATATCACAAATTTTTGGACGGGTATCATTTTTTCAAAAAGCTTTTGCCATCATGGTTCATTCTTTCTCATGCTTCTACACATACAATCCTAACATGCCAGTTCAACATAAATTAAACAGTCTCTTAGGGGAAAAAAACACAGACAAAAAACCCCAAGAGAGGATTATGAGTTGGGTTACTCAGATTTTACCCTATCACTCACAATCCATTTACTCCACCCCCAACAAAAACATGTGCAATTGTCCCCAATGCACACAAAAATAGTAAAAAATGAAGGATTGGGTGAAGCAAACCTGTGGCGCATAGCGCCAACGAACTATCAACAAGTGGGTGGGTTCGGGTTGGGTCAGGCAGACCTAGGGTTTGGACCCACGAGATCCCGTCTACGGTCCGTGGGTCAATCTATGGTCCGTAGATGGGAACCATAGATCACATCCATACTTCAAAAATTTAGAAACCTTACCTGGGATCTACGAACACCATTCACGGTCCGTGGACCGAACCACGGACCGTCGATGGGGTCCATAGACCTCTGCACCAGAATTTTTGCTGTAGATTCTGCTTTTCTCCCCTACACATGTAGCAACCATTAGCCCTTTCTTTTTACATTTTGCTGGACACTTTTTAGACACGGACCCTATGCTATGTCTAGCCAACACTAAAACAAAAATAAAACAACTATCTAAATGAGTACAGAGAAGCAACTAAACAAAGAAAACTGCTACACGGAAAATAAGAACCTATGGTTGGCTAGATTTTACATCTTGGGTTGCCTCCCAAGAAGCACTTGATTTAACGTCGCGACACGATGCAGGCTTCTTGATTACTCAGACTTCATCAAGATAATAGGCCTCAATAACTTCTTGCACACTTTCCGCATTTCCCAGATAGATTTTGATCCTTTTCTCATTTACCATGAACTTTGTTCCTTCACTGTTCTCAAGCTCAACCGCTCCATGGGGGAGCAATTTTGTGAGCAAAAATGGCCCATTACATTTTGACTTGCGTTTGCCCGAAAACAAGCGCAAACTAGAGTTGATTAGAAGCACAAGATCACCCACAACAAATTCTCGCTTTTCAATTCTTTGATCATGATACCTCTTCATCTTCGTTTTGTACAAGGCTAGACTTTCATAAGCTTTTAGGTGAAACTCATCAAGCATATTCAAGTCATTCATTCTTTGATTAGATGTGGCGCCCCAATCCAAATTTAGCTTCTTCATCGCCCACATAGCCTTATGCTCTAGCTCTACCGGTAAATGGCAAGACTTCCCATAAACAAGTTGGTAAAGAGACATACCTATGAGAGTCTTGTATGCAGTGCGATAGGCCCATAGAGCATCATCAATATTCCTTGACCAATCTGTTCTATTAGTATTCACAGTCTTCGCCAAAATCTGTTTGATCTCTCTGTTGGACACTTCAACTTGCCCACTAGTCTGCGGATGGTAAGGAGTGGCTACATTGTGGTGGACACCATATTTCTCAAGTAGCGCCTTGAACAACTTATTAGAAAAGTGGGAACCTTCATCACTGATAATCGCCCTTGGTGTACCAAATTTGGAGAAGATATTATTTTTCAAGAATGCAGTGACACTTTTACCTTCATTGTTAGGGAGCGCAACTGCTTCCACCCACTTCGATACATAATCGACCACAACAACAATATACTTCATCCCATGTGAACTCACAAATGGACCCATAAAATCAATACCCCATACATCAAACAACTCTATCACCAATATAGGATTCATAGGAAACTCTTGCCTCTTTGAAATCCCTCCTTCTCTTTGACAACAGTCACAAGACTTTGCGAAATCATGAGCATCTTGGTGGATGGTAGGCCAGTAGTACCCACACTGCAAAATCTTATGCGCAGTTCGAATACCACTACGATGACCACTAACAGGCGATGCATGACACGCCTCAAGTACACTCAACATCTCAACCTAGGGCACACAGCGACGAATAATCCCATCAGCACAACTACGATACAAGTAAGGCTCATCCCAAAAGAATTTCTTCACATCATGTATAAACTTTAACCTTCGGTGAAAAGACAAATTCGGGCGCACCAAATCGCTTGCCAAATAATTAGCAAAATCTGTGAACCAAGGAATCAAATCATGAGAAGCAGCCAATACATGTTCATCTGGAAGAGCATCATTAATTTCAGCCCTATCACCAAGGTTTAGCATAGCCTCTTTCTCTAATCTGGTCAAGTGATCGGCAACTTGATTTTCGATCCCCTTTCTATCTTTTACCACAAAATCAAACTATTGCAGCAACAATACCCATCTAATCAGCCTCGGTTTTGCATCCTTCTTCTCCATCAAATACCTGAATGCGGAATGATCAGTATGCACTATGACCTTAGTACCAAGCAAGTAGGATCAAAATTTCTCGAATGCGAAAACCACCGCAAGAAGTTTTTGTTCAGTCACAGTATAATTCTTCTGGGCCACATTTAGAGCTTTGCTAGCATAGTAAATAGGATGAAGAATTTTCTCTCTCCTCTGTCCTAATACTACACCAAGCGCCACTCCACTCGCATCGCACATTACCTCAAATGGTTGTCCCCAATCCGGTGAAATAATGATAGGTGCAGTAACCACCTTCTCCTTCAACTCTCCAAATGCTCTCAGATAAGCATTATCAAAATCAAACGTATACTCCTTTTTGAGAAGTTTGCACAATGGTTGTGCATTTTTAGAGAAGTCCTTGATGAACCTCTTATTGAAACCTGCATGCCCAAGAAAACTTCTAACACCTTTTACAAAGATAGGTGGTGGAAGCTTTTCTATTACCTCTACTTTTGCTCTATCAATCTCAATGCCCTTCTCAGAAATCCGATGACCCAGAACTATCCCTTCTTTCACCATAAAGTGGCACTTCTCCCAATTTAGCACCAGATTGCAGTCTTCACACCTTTTAAGCACCTCAGCCAAATGATCCAGACATCGATCAAAAGAGTCACCTACCATAGAGAAATCATCCATAAATACCTCAATAGTGTCCTCCACCATATCAGAGAATATCGACGTCATACAACACTGGAAGGTCGTTGGAGCATTGCACAACCCAAATGGCATCCGTTTGAAGGCGAAAGTCCCATAAGGGCAAGTGAAGGTGGTATTCTCTTGGTCTTCCGGGGCTATAAAAATTTGATTATATCCTGAATAACCATCAAGAAAACAATACCAACCCTTACCTGCAAGTATATCCAACATCTGATCCATGAATGGCATAGGGAAATGGTCTTTTTCTATCCAAGCATTTAGCTTCTGGTAGTCCATGCAGACTCTCCATCCAGTCACGGGCCACATCGGAACAAGCTCATTTCTCTCATTAGGAACCACAGTAATCCTACCTTTCTTGGGCACATATTGAACATGACACACCCAACTACTATCTGCAATGGGATAGATAACTCCGGCATCCAACCACTTGATGATCTCCTTTTTAACAACCTCTTGCATAGGCAGATTTAATCTTCTCTGGTGCTCAATACTAGGCTTGTGATCTGGAATGAGTTGGATTTTATAAGAACAGATACCAGGAGGGATCCCAATAATGTTTGCAATAGTCCACCCTATAGCTCGCTTGAACCTCTTTAACACAGAAACTAAACACTCTACTTGCCGCCCATTCAAATCTGTTGCAATGATGACCGGTAAAGTATCATCTTTTCCCAAGAATACGTACCTCAAATGTGATGGTAGAGCCTTAAGCTCCAATTTTGGGGCCTCTTCAACAGACGGCCTTATAGGTGGGGACTCACGATTTTCCATGTCTAATTCGAGCTTTTTTGGTTTTGAACGATATTTGCACCTATCAAGTGTGGCGACCAACTCATCATACTCTTCAATACCATCACTCTCAAAGTTCATCATAACCGCTGCTAGTGCCTCAACACCCAGTCTCTCTTCAATCTGTACCTCAGACCCACTCTAAACTCTATATGTTATCGCAGATACCGATTGGAGCTCACTACTTTGCTTCATAGACCTACAGATATTGAAACTTGCCTCTTCATTGTTCAGTCTAAACTTCATCTTCCCTTTTTCCATATCAACTAAGGCGCGCCCAGTGACAAGGAATGGTCTCCCAAGAATGATGGGAACCTCAAAATCAACGTAACAGTCAAGAATCACAAAATCCGTCAGAATGATGAACGACTCCACTTTCACTAGTACATCATGGAGCACACCAATAGGCCTCTTCACAGTTCTATAGGCCATAAGCAACCGCATCGCAGTTGGTTTTGGATCTCCTAGACCCAACTTCTTGTAAATAGATAGTGGCATCAGATTTATGATAGCACCAAGATCACACAACGCCTTAGCAAAATGCAACAACCCAATAGTACATGGATTAGTGAAGGCACCAGGATTCTCCTTTTTCTGCACAAGGGACCTTGTAGCAATAGCACTACAATGTTGCAATCTATCATCATCTTCGAAGTTCAGCGCCCTCTTCTTTGTCACCATGTCCTTCATAAATTTTGCATACCCAGGCATTTGCTCCAAAGCTTCTATCAACGAACATTTATTGAAAGTTGTTTTAACATGCTAATAAACTTGCGGTATTTTCCTTCTTCAGTCTTCTTCACTAACCTCTATGGGAAGGGAGGTGGAGGTTTAGGTATGGGGACAACTTTTTGAGTTACCTCCGCTTCTTTCTCTGTCGCATTCTCGGACTCTCCACTTACCTTGACCACATCATCATCTTTACTATTCTCAATTTCCACCCCAGACGACATAGGTGGATCAATGGTTTGCTTATCCCCTCGAGTAGTGACTTCCATACAATGCCTATCATTCTTTGGATTCTAGATAGTGTTGCTAGGAAGAGTGTCAAGTTGACGTGGATTTACTGTACTTGACAACTGAGTCATCTGCTGGTCAAGATGCTTGATTGACACTGCATGGGCATCAACTTTTTGACCAATACTAGACAAGTTATTTCTCATCTCCTTCACATTCTCATAAGTTGCATCAAACCTTCTCATTATCTTCTGCATCATATCCTCAATACGTGACATATTACTTCCAGCTTCCCTAGGACCAGATTCCTGATTTTGAGGGGGAACATAAGGTCCAACCCGATCATTTCTATTTCCATAGTTGTTCCGATTATAGTTGTTGTCGCGATTGAAGGTCCTATCTCGGACATATTAACCCTCTCAATTGTAGTTTCCATAGTTCCGACCTTGGTTTCCTTGATCTTGGTACTAATTATTCGTATTGGAACTTTGGGTATTTGGTTGGAAACCCCCGGTCTGATCATTCACCGCATAAGCATCCTCTTCATAGTAACACTCCTCAAACGGTGGTGGATTCCTAGTCAAATAATTCACAGCATTTACCTTCTCCGCACCTCCGCTCACATGCTTCAAAACCAACCGTAGTTCAGTCCTCATCTGAGCCATCTCCTCACGAATCTCATTTGCAGACTGGTTGTTTGTAGCTTGAACGAAAAATATGTTCCTCCTAGTCTCTGACTTTCTAGTGCTCCAAGATTTGTTATTCTGAGAGATCTTCTCCAGTTTCTCCGCAATCTGCTCAAAATTACACTCACCATATGAACCTCCAGCAATAGTATCAAGCATTGACTTACTGTTTTCATCCTGACCTTGGTATAAATATTCCTTCAGCGACTCATCATCAATACGGTGATTCAGAACACCTCGTATGATAGCAGTGAACCTGTCCCAAGAACTACTCATAGACTCTCCAAGTAGTGCTACAAAATTGTTGAGTTTATCTTTGTCGTTCAGCTTCTTGGACACTGGAAAGAATATTGCTAGGAACGCATCAGTCAATTGTTCCCATGTATAGATTGAGTTATAAGGAAGCTTATCAAACCACACAGCAGCATTGCCGGTCAATGATAGAGGGAATACTCGCAATCCAATGACATCCATGTCCAAGTCTGGTCGACCCACACAACTTTTGCAAACAATCCTTAGCTTGGTTACGTGCGCATGTGGATCTTTTGATGCCAAACCCGCAAACAAGACCCTTGCAGTAAGCATATGCATCAAACTGCTAGTCACCACAAATGAATATCCCAGAGGTAGAGGAGGTAGGACAAGAGGTCTGTCAAATTCAGTAGCGTTAAAGTTGACCCTATAGTTATCATGCAGTCTTGGCCTTGGTTGATCATGTACCCTCACTGCATCTCTCAATAGATTCTCAGCTTGAATCTAATTATTCTAATCACCAACCCTCGGAGGTTGCAACCCAACACCATCACCTAACTCTCATTTGATAGTATTAACTAGCACTCATTGATTATTCATTCTCCGCAAAGTTCTATTCAGTTCTGGATCGTAAGGAGTAAATGGTTCTCCTTGACTGCGTGTACTTGGCATACACTAGAGTAGGAACCTGAGAGAGACAAGACAAAAAAAAAAGTAAAATTAGGAAATATTTGACTAAAGTTCAATAACGTAGTTAAACTTAATCTAAAAGCCAAACTCCCCGGCAGGGGCGCTAAAATTTGTTATGCTAAAATTACACCTCCCTAAAGAAGCATAAGCAATCGTTATCAAGTAAAGAACCCAACTTGTAGCTTGGGGTCGATCCCACGAGGAATATGGTTTAGACTTAACTTTAACCAACGATTATATTTGTTTAGTCAATATATTTCCAAAAACAAATAATAAAAGGGGGGATTTGTGAAACAAATTCCAAAAATTATGTAAGTAATCAATGAGCAAGATTCAAACTTCAGTTGTTATCAAGATGAGAAAGTAACTAGGGTGTACGTGTTCCCCATAAGCTCATAACGCGGTAATCCTAGTAATAGCAATCCTTTCCTAGGGTATTACATGTAAAGTGATAAGTTAGGTATCTCTAAATCCTTGGTCCGGCATCTAGAGAATTTCACCCCGCACCTTGGTCCGGCTACGTGTGTATAATTTACTAACCCTTACCTTTACCTCATATTAGACATCACA
>JAJOOO010023401.1:0-18524 GCA_029582685.1 Solanum piurae | reverse complement strand
AATTCAACACTAAGAATGACAATAATATTGAATATTTGTTCTTTAGTTTTACATTGGTTTAGACAATTAAAATACATAATCTAATTTTAATTTTCCTTAAATATTTAGTAATGTAACTAATACTTATTAAACTTATAATTTTAGCATGATTTAGTACTTTTAAATTAGGGCAAATTGCAGAAATCACATACTTTTAAGGCAAAATTACCATTTATCCCTTAAAAGTTTATAATTACAAAAATCTCTCAAACGGATACAATAATATAAGCGCTGATACATTAATCTAATGCGCGAGATCAAGATACATTAATCGTTAAGTAAGATACATTACATTTTATACATGATACACTAATCTGATGCACGAGATACATTAATCTGATGCACTGATACATTAATCTGATTAGCGATATACATTAATCTGATGCGCGAAAATGAGGGATTTTGGAAATTTGTAGAATGTAACTTATAGGGGATAATGGTAATAAGTAAACTAAAATGTGGAATTTCTGTAATTTTTCCTTTAAATTATGATCATTTTCATTATGACTTTGCAATATTTATTTTATATAATGGTTTCATTATTATTTTTATTGAATATTTTTGTTCATTAGTACTCATCTCATATTTTGTGTTATTTTTTTAAGAAATACCTTAGATAATTATATTTTGGTTGGACTAAAAAAATATTTGGAGCACAAGTTAATTATATGTTTGTATGCAAACTTTACCAAAAAAATCCAAAAAACTGAAAAAATCCGAGGTTTATTAGTTTGATTTGATTTATAAATTTAAAAATTCGACACAATGGTTTGGTTTGGTAATTGAAAAACCCGAACCAACCCGAGGTTGAAAAACCCGAAAAAATTCGAATTTTATTAGTTTGGTTTGGTTTATAAATTTAAAAATTTTACACAAATAATTTGGTTTGATATTTGAAAAACCCGAACCAACCCGATCATGTACACCCCTAAATACATGTTATACTCTAGCCAAGGGTTCTCTAGAAACAATCACTTTACCTTTACTCAATAGAAATATAATATGAGTACATTCTGCCGGCCTCCCCATACCCTACTTGTCAAATTTCTAATATGTTAGTTATAATTATTTATCGTTTATGATATATTCTTTTGTTTAATCAATTTTGTTGAGATACTAATTGAAGGTTCTATAAAGTTTGAACAAGCTAAAATCGAGGATGAATATATTTAGAGCCCGTTTGGATTGACTTAAAAAAAGTAGCTTAGTAAAATAAAAAGTCAAACTAAAATGACTTTTATGTAAAAAAAAAAAAAGTAGGGGGAGACCTACTTTTAGTTTCTGACTTATTTTAAGTCTTTTTTTTACCTTGCCAAACAGTTCGTAACTTATTTTAAGTCATTTTTGACTTATTTTAAGTTATTTTTTATATTTGTCAAACACTTCCAGAAGTAAAAAACTAACTTAAAAGTAGATTTGACCAACTTTTAAGTCAATCCAAACGGACTCTTAATTGGACCGAAGGGTGCTCAAATAAAAAAGAGTTGAGTCATCTTAGCTAGCAAAAAATATCTCAATTCTCAACATGTAAAATTTTGAATTGTTTTCTCATTTGTTCCTTTTTAGTAAAATTTTAAATTAACAAATTAAACTAAAATCAATTTCTTTCTTTTCAGAGAGTAAGTTGATGATTCCATTGAAAATTTTATTTTTCTTAAACATTATTTGATATAGTTTTAGTTAATCAATTTAAGCTATCTAAGTATGTTAAAATAGATCCAACTTGTTAATGATTTAACTTTGTTGTGTCCAAGTTGCTTTATTAATCTATTTATTCAAACTTCTACGGATTAGATAAATTACACATGTTTAAACAAAATTTGACACCTTTTATTTTAATAGGATAGAAGACATGTAGATCTATTTTATATTTATAAAACAATTGCAAGAAAACATAAAGTATATAATTCGATCTAGTTATTTTAAAAATGTGCGGTGCACTCATTTAAAATTTAGAATCTATTATTAAATATTATAAACAGTTATAGTCTAACTATTTAGAATCATTTCCCCTCCACCTTTTGAGAACCCCTGTGTAACGATTTTTTAAAATTTAAAATTTAAATAAAAAGAATCTCTCACGTAAACATGAAACCTCATGATTCTTAATTTATTTTATTACCTACTACTAAATCATATTAATGGCGTGGTACATGATTTCCCCAAATATTTTATCAGTTGATGAATGAGAAGACAACTACATCTTCTCCGCTTGTTTTCCTAAAATGTAGTTGTCATAAGTAATTGCTTCGAAAAGACATTTGTTATAAGTAATTGTTTTTAAAAGACATATTCAACGATAATTATATTATTATCATTAAATATCACTTTTGATATAATGTAAACTTAGTTTTTTGTGATTAAGACCTTCAGCATAGCTCGTGATTCAAAATTTTATGAATAACAATGGAGATGAAAATAGTTTTATAATCTAGAAATATCAAGATAATTTTTTTTTTAATCATTTTTAACAAACATGTGATTTTGCTAGAAAATTTGTTATAGCTGAGTATGTTTTCCACGCCTTTCCAAATAAAAATGATCACTTATTTTTCACAAGAAGTTAAAAACATAAAATAAAATAAATAAATAAACATATTACATGTATAATCGGTATGGAATCTTTTTAACTTTTTTTTTTTTATATATATATATATATAAATTTTCTTGGTAAAAATCCAGGAAAACAGCCACATAATGCAACAACGGTCTAAGTGCTAACCATAACTCTTGTTGAACATAAATCAAGCATTTCTCACAAATAGATTTTTTTACATTAGAAAAATACAATTTATGAGATGCTTGTTTTCAGTCAAACATAGTAATTCCTCCAAAATTGTTATCAGAATCAGAATTTTCATTATGTTTGGTAGTAGGTAGTTATTGAAAGCAAATGAATTCAGTATGGGAATGTGATAAAAACGTAATGGGTTCAATTCAAAGCACGGGCCACCAGCTTGGATAGGCCTACAATTAGGGGGAAATTAAGTAAATTCATAAAAATAAAATAATTACAAACATAGAGCTCCTTATATTTATATCTCCACTAAATAATTACACTATATACCCCAACTAATTTTGCTTAGTTGATACTAAATCAGTATACATATATATATATATATATATATATATATATATATATATATATATATACTGTATTGATATCATCAAGGTTGATAATTTCATTTAACTGATACTAAATCAGTATATATATACTATATTGGTATCATAAAGGCTGATAATTTCGCTTAATTGATACGAAATCACTATATATATATACTGTATTGGTTTCATTAAGGTTTCTTGTTAAGAAATTACTCATTAGTTAATTTCTGATAAACAAAATAACCAGCCTTAATGATACCAATCACTATATATATACTGTATTGGTATCATTAAGGTTTCTTGTTCAGAAATTACTCATTAGTTAATTTCTGATAAGCGAAATTATCAGCCTTAATGATACCAATGCTGTGTATATATATATTTAATTAGTATCAGTTAAGTGAAAATTATCATTCTTAATGAATGGGAAGTATGAGTTGTAATATTTTTTAAGAGAATGGGTATTTCTTGAATTACTTCGGATTGGGGTATGAACATGTAATTATATTGAGTTTTATGACTCATTTATGTAGTTTTCCCTACAATCCGCCATCCCCAATTCATAAGCTCAGTCCAATACTTTCTACAAATTAAATTGAGGAATCCATGTTCTTTTAGATTGAATGATTAATTTGGGCTTTACAAATAAATAACTCTATTTTATTAAATTCAAGTCTAAGGTTTATTTCACCTTGAAGCCTAAAATCATATCATGTGTCACGATGACTAGGCATCCAAGACCAATAAGATGACGTCACGTGTCCAAATAATGTGGTAGTCCAGAAAAATTCAAGAATCAATCATAATCCACCAAGTATCAAAATGACGTGTTTTGCTAATCATAAGCAACCTTGTCTACCCCTATAACTATAAATAGGGGATAGACATGACATTTAACGACATTTTGAAAATACTTCAACAGGCATTTTGCAAGCATTGGAGAAAGCTACAACATCAACTACATAGTTCTTCAAAGGAATGGTCAATAGAGTTCTTTCCAGAGATTGACTTAACACGATGAAGTGTTTTCTGATATCAAATACATCTCAAGGAGGTCTACATCATGAGAAATACGCTACTGACAGCCCTCGAATCACAGAGAAATATTAGGAGAGAAGAATCAAGAGGACAACATAATTGTACTCACGAGATTCATTAATTTTTCTCTTTTTATTTTAATTGCAATTAATTTTCAGCGCTAAGAATATTTGTTGCGAACAAATTTGGCACACCAAGTGGGACCGATTCTGCTCTTCATCTCTCCCTCATGCGAATAAAAAAAAACTACATGTTCAACTATCGTAATGACATTCAAAAAGATCAGTGATGTTTCATGCAATGACTCTACTGTTGCCACATTTATTGATTTTAGTGATGTTGATCCAATCACTCGATGTATGTTCAAGACTAGTGGCTAGGATGGATCTGAATATTTCATCTCTTTGGAGATGGAAAGAAAGAGCAAGTCTCAAATGACACTCGTAACTACAATCAATTGTTTGATGAACTTTCTCAATCTGACTAGTCTCAAATGAATTCTTCAATTTCAATAAAGGTTAATGCCTTGATGGTTGACACAACAGATATTAATGAGAAGTTCGCAATGATGGAGTAAACAATTAGCCTTGATGAATTATATTGATGTCAAAAATCTCCAAGTCGCACAACTTATGAGCAAGTTAGATCTCTACAATCCTAGAGAGTCACATCATAATCTAACAAGCAAGAAAACTTTGATGTTGATTCTCCCACCAAGCTAGTTGACGTTCAATGCGCAAAGCGATCTGTTTTAGTGGACACTCTAACAGTTCAACAACTAAAGATATGATCACAAACATCATTAAAGCTCATTATGGTGACCCACCACAAAGTTCCTTAGGATATTCAAAATCGTATTCTAAGCGAACTGAGGGTTTACTGTCAGTACTCATGGTGATCTTCTTGTCAAGCAATTTGTTCGTTCTTTAAAAGATAACACATTTGATTGGTATATGGACTTGAAGCATGAATCAACTGATTGTTGGGAGAAACTTGAAAATTAATTTCTCAATCGTTTCTACAGTACTCGTTGTATAGTGAGCATGATGGAATTGACAACACAAAACAAAGTAAGGATGAATGCGTAGTGGACTACTTCAATCATTGCCGAATGTTAAGTCTAGATTACAAAGATCAACTTTCTAAGATCTTTGTGATTGAAATTTGTATACAATAAATGCATTAGGGCCTTGTATATATCCTTAAAGGAATCAAGCCTTGAACTTTTTAAGAATTAGCTATAGGCGCTCATGACATGGAGTTGAGCATTGCAAGTCACGGAAAGACATCACCTACGTTTGATCCAAGAAAAAAGCTATACAATTTAAGGAGTCGTTAGAGTACCAAACTAAAGAATCTATGGAGGTAACCACGACTTTTACGAAGGCCTCCATAAGACAAAAATTGAAAGAGAAAGCGGCAAATCAACAAACGCGAGAAGTGAAAAACCTATCAACCTTGAAGGAGTTACAAGCAAATGAGTATCCCTTTCCAGACTTTGACGTTCTTGCGATTCTTGATGAGCTGCTGACCAAGAAAGTCATTGCACTCTTAGAGTCAAACCGACTTAAAGAATCCAACAAAGTCGATGATCCTAAGTATTGTAAATTTCATCGCATCATCAGCCATCACACCATAAAATATTTCATCATGAAGAAAAATATCATGACATTAGTACGAGAGGGAAAGATATCACCGACGATGGTGAAACAACTGAAACAAACCATGCTAATTTCAAACTTGATCAACGCCATGTGACATAACCAAACATTGAAAAAGGAATCATCGTGCTATAATTTGGGTCCAAGGTAGATGTCTTCTCCAATGAAAAGAATAGTGACACTGGACTTTGGTCCCTCACAAAAGGCAAAAGTATTCAGGGTCTTGTAAACTCCGTCTTCAAGAGTTGACACAAGATAAAGTACAAATCAACTTCAACTAAGCAAAAACATAAAATCCAACGTCAAATTGAAGTGCAACAATACTTCATCACGAAAGAGTTAAAACGACAGTTACATTGATGAAATTCTTTCCTAAAACGCTTCTCAAATACAAGTTGAAACGCTCCTTAACACACAAGCCTAAATTGAAGGTTGAAATACTCTTTAACGCATGAGTCTAAACTACATGTTACTCTTGTCCCACAAGAGTAAAATTTTGTACGATCCACAAATAAGCGAAGGAGAAAAGTCAAGAAAGACAAATAAGTTACTCTAAGCTCAGTCGTAGGTGCTTGGATATGTTACTCTAAGCTTAGTCGCATGACTAAATTTTTTTTATGATATTGTGTGATCATTACATAGCTCTTTAAAGTGGCAGATATTACACGCAAACTAGATATTCCAAATATGCCACAAATAAGCGAAGGAGAAAAGTCAAGAAAGACAAAAATATTAGATAAATTCAAAGGCTTTTCAAGGATTGCAGTTCTTGGAGTCCTTTTCGCAATGAAAAAAGTGGCTCGTGACTCGGAGGCTCCTATATCGAGTTATGAATTTTCTACCACAACCGCTCAAAATTGTGAAATAAACAATCAGATTTAGGAATTAATCTGAGGAGACTTTAAAGGTGTATCAGTACAAATTCATAAAAAATTGATCGAGATTTTCAGTGTGTGTTGTAGTTTTTTAAATCCTCTCAGCAACAAAAGAATAAGCTTGTGGTTCAGAAACTCCTATATCAAGTTATGAGTTTTTTACTATGACTATCCAAGGTTGCGTATCGAACATGTCATATTTGTAAATCAACTTCAGATATTAATCTGATCAATTCAAAATGAATTTTGATATACAATAGGTTGTTGAGTTTCATTTTGGATCAAGCGACCTGCAATTCAACTTGAGTTGTTGGCTTGCGGTAGAGTAATAATTTTTATAATTCATTAATGCTTCAAGGAGTTACTCAAAGTTAGGGCCATTTTTACCCATAATGTCAAACTGGAATACCCTTCGGATCAAAGCTCTTCTTATTTATGTTGAAATGATGTACTCACAAAGGTCATCATTGAACATTCCAAGCTCAAGAGACAAAGTATTTTTCTTGGCAAGGGTGCACAAAGCTGAGGAATCAACATTCCAAGCGTGTAGTCAACTTGAAAAATTTATTTTCATCAATTCGAAATGAAATTCGTTGCGAAGGGTCATGATTTGAACACTCCAAGCTTAAGAGACAAATTTGATTTTTTGGCAAGGGTACAAGAAGCTAAGGGATCAGTATTCCAGGCATGCAGAACTTGAAAAAATTATTTTCATCAATTCGGAGTGAATTTCATCATGATTGTTACACCAAATATTTTTCTTGGTTCTCTTTTCACAACGAAAAAAGAATCTCATAGTTACATCACTCATACATCAAGTTATGAATTTTGTGTCACATTCGTGTAAAACTAAAGAACTGAGTAACACAAAATTTGAAAATATATATGTACTAATATGGACATCTTATGTCCATGATTTTTACATATGGTGTATTAATGTGAGTTATGCTTTCAATGGAATAAAAATCACGTCATTTTGATGTTCCTACACCAAGTTATTGATTTTCTATCAAAGATGCTCAAAGCTGAAGAGTTGAGCAAGACAGAATTTGAGCTAACTTTAGAAATTCAATTGTACTAGTTTGGAGATCTTTTAACACAAGACTGCAGATACAAGCATCTACTTTCTTCATGCCACATCAATACGATGTGTGACATCATCAATGATGTCTACACTTTCTAAGATTATAGGACCAAGGTACTTTAAATTATATCTTTTAGGGATAGCCTAATTATCAAGTTTCACTTTCATGTCTGCTTCTTACATTGCATCATTGAATATGCACTCCAAATACTTTGTTTTATCTTGCTTAATGTGATCTCTTTAGACTCTAAAGTTTATCTTCACATTTACAACCAGGAATTAACTATATTATGTGTATCAATGATCAATATTATGTCATATGCAAATAACATACATCAAAGTACCTGGACCGTGTCAATCTATTCATGACCAAACAAATACATCTGGGCTAAGAGTTAACCAATAATGCAATCCCACTTCCACTAGAAAGTGCTTTGGGTCTTTTTCCACTATTATAACTTGTGTTTTATCTTCATCATACATATTATTTATCATCTTAATGTAAGCCACTAGTACCCCTCTAGTTTCCAGGCATCTTCGGAATATCCTTCAAAACTTTGTCGTACGTCTTTTCAAGGTCAATGAACACCATATGTAGGTCCTCCTTCCTTTTTTCGATATATCTTTACCAATATATTTACAAGATGAATGAATTATGCAGTCGATCGCCTCAGCATGAATTCAAACTAGTTCTCAGAAATGGGCACACACCCCTCACTCTGAATTCCATCATTTTCTCCCAAACTTTCATAGTATGGCTTAGCAACTTGATTGGTATAATTTTGGATATTATCATTTTTATTATACAATGAAATCTTCGTACTCCACTTTCATGTTTCTAGCATTTTATCTGTCTTAAAAGTGACATTAAAGAAACAAGTTCACCAATCCATACATGTCTTATCCATGCGTTTTCAAAACTCCATTCAGAATCTCATCTGATCTGATCATTTTTCAACTGCCATCCTAATAATAGCACACTTAACCTTATCAACCTTAATACGCCTACAATACGCAAAATTCTGATGTCTCTCAAAGTATTCCAATCATCCATAACAATGTTTTTATCCCCCTCTTTGTTCATATGTTTATAGAATTAATTTTGTCACATTTAGTTAATGAGATTCTCTTCTTACAACATCTTAACTTCCTCATCATTGATACACTTTACTCAATTTAGGTCTCAAGCCTTCTGTAACACCTTAAACTTTGGTCAATTTTTAAATTTTGGGTCAACTTCAAACAACCATAACTTTCAGCACATGATGATTTAGGTATCCCATGAGGTATCAAATCGAAGGTCTTTGAGTCCTCTTTCCAACGCCGCTGAGTTTTCTAAATTCCGAGTTCGAATGAAAGAGTTATGCTCGTTTGAGTGCAACCTCTCTAGTTAAGACATTTTCATCCATTTTAAGGAATGATATTTTTCACCAAAATAGGGTTTTAAACTGATTGATATCCGTTTTCATTCAACCAAAAAAATGTAAGGTTTTTAAATAGAAGTTCAAGAGGTAAAAAAGAAGAAAGTTTCAAGAGTTCTTTCAAGCTTTGAGGATTTTTGCCAAAAACTTAGTTCTTTTGAGGTATGTAAGCTCTCATAGTGTTGGGTTTGTTCTCCCTCACACCAATCATGAGTTTTCATTTATGAATTCGTCCATGAGATTGTGTATGTTGAGATTCTTGATGAAGTTCTCGAGGTTTTGTGCTTCATTCTTTAACAATGGAGTTTTGTTGAGTTCTTGAGGTAAGGGACTTGCGAATGAGTGTTGTTCTTGATGGATTTGAGTGGGTTTTCAATTATTTTTGTTGGGTTTATGAATTCAAATGAGTTTGGAAGGAAATCATTCGATTCTAGATGAGTTAGGACTTGAATTGAAGCAAGAGAATTCATTAAAAATCTGGGAATGGGTGTGAGACGGCGCGCCACGACTGTGCCAGAACTACTACCCAGTAGTTTGGGGACAGGTGCGGTGCGTCACTCAGTGCGCCCCAAACACTGGTCAGTAGTTTTAGGGCTAGCGCCCCACGCCACTCAGTGTGCCAGGGTCGCGAGGTCCCCTACCTTTCTGACCTTCTTTTTGTGTGTGTTTCCTCCAATCGTACCTATGTTCTCTCCCCGATATCCAAACTTAAATTCTTCATTAGTCCTTGAGATATCATGCATATCCTAAATACATATCTTAATTTACATTTCAAATTAAAGTAAAGTTAAGAAGAAAGTTTGAGAAAGTCTTTTGAGTCATTTCGAGAAGCCTGTTGCAATTATGTAAAACTTGTTTAAAGACTTGAGTGAATGAGTAAGAGAATTAGGAGAGTTGAGTTTCATGTTTCAAAATGAGTATAAGGGAACTTAGTATTTCCAAGTGTAAACACTTTTACATTTAACACGAGAGGAAACCTTGATTTCTAAACGAGTTCATGAGAAGTTTTTGAGCAGTACCTCTTTTAAGAGAATCTTTTGAGTAATTATCTCAAGTTGAGGATGAGTTATGTTTTTAAACATATGAGCATGATTTATATATTATTGGGAGTAGTATTGAGCACCGATATAGGGATGAGTTCAAACAACTTAAAATCCTCATAAACCATGTATGCCAACATGGGTAAATGATCATATTTTTTTAGATGATTCATTATTGCTTTTAAGAATAGCTTAGTGGATCCACTTAGCTTTGGATGTTTTATACCCCTGCAAGGTATAGGACTGTTCTGGCAGCTTGGGCGAGACGATGTATCATCACGTAGCTCATAGTGATGATTATCGGTTAGAGAATCTCCCAAATAATAGTAAAGAGTTTATTATTGTATTTTTTATATGTATTTGAGTTATTTTATACTATTTTAAAATATTTATATATCTTTCACCTTTTATAACAGCTTTCATGTTAAGTTGAGTTGAGTGAGTTGGGGTGAGTATGCTTTTCTTTTCTATCAGTTCAGTTATGTATCCCAATGTTCAGTTTCCCCTTACATGCTCGTACATTCAATGTACTGGCGTCATTTGGCATATGATGTAGATACAAGTATTCTGGATCATCAACCAATATTTCGTTGATCCCATCACATTCTAGCTATCTTTGGCGAGCCTCCTTGTTTTTTTGAGGGTTCCACATTTGCATTTCAATTCTGTTAAGATGTCGTGGGTCTTGTATCGATTTATATCATATTATTTAGAGGATTCATAGACAATAGTAGTATGAGGAGTCTTTCATTGCCCCTTGTTGGTGTTTTAGAGACTTTAATTTGAAATATTATGTTGATTGAGTATTTAAGACTATATTGAGTTAAACTATCATAGTCATGAGATCTTACGATTTAATCTTTGCATTTGAGTTTCCAATGTTGTTGAGTAAGTCTTCCGCTGAATATTGAGTCAGACCAAGGGTTTGCTTGGGGACCATCGATGGTTCTCATGTGTCGGCCACATCTAGGGTGTAGGCCTGAGAGGTGGAAAACTTGGTACATTAGCACAAAGTTAAGAGTTCTAAGGTGTCTATGAAGTCATGTCTATAAAGTCCTAGTTATCGATGTGAAGCACGCCACATCTATAATTAGGAGACTACAACATTTAGGAAACATTTCACTTTATTCTTACTTTTTTTTCGTGCGATAAAGTTCAACTCTATACAAGTTTCCTTCTAATTCCTGCTTGCATGTATCTTTTCATATCATGCCTCCACGATGAGCTATTTATGTAACATCCCAAAAATTAGTAGGCTAAAAACAAGAGCTAAACGTAGGGGTTAGGGTCAAGGAAGTGGGCAAGGACCAGGGGAGAGGACTAAGGCAGTCCACTCTCCCCTAAACACTACCTTAGTGACCAAGACCACCACTACGGCTCGTGGTGGGGACCACGGCTTATGGTGGGGACCACGATTAGTGGTGTAGTCCGTGGTGGGCTAGGTAGTGTGCTTGCCAAGCTGCCCAAAGTGAAACCCTCCCCCACGAGCCACTTGATGGTTCGTGAAGGCCACCAAGGGTCGTGGGAGCGGTCGTGGTCTTCACTTAGACTGAAGGGGGCCAATTCATGAAGACCTAGCCACTGCCTCAAGGTCCACGGAGGGGACCATGACTCGTGGTCATGACCACGTCTCATGGGACCTCTCGTGGTCCATGGGCAGATCACTTAGATGAAGGGTTATTTTAGGTAATTCCTTTTTAGATGGGTATTAAGTGAGGTCATTTTGACTTAGTTTTATACACTTATATAAGTCATTTTAAGTAAAAAATACACCCATTCACTCCATTATTTCCAAAACCCCAAATCAAATCCCAAAAGTTCATCTTCTCTCAAATATTACTCTCTCTAGAAAATGAGAAGAAGAACAAGAGGAGGGTCAACCTAGGTCAAGTCAATACTTCATTGTTTCAAGCTTTCTAGGCTTTATAATCAAGGTATGATGTATTATTCATTCATGGACTCCATTCATCCATGAAGCCCCCATGTTTCCCCCAATTGTGAAGATGAATCCCCAATTCTAATTAGGGTTCCTACCTACATTGTGGGTATTGTTGTAAGTTGATTCAATTGAGTGGATAATGGTCGTTTATGATGTAATTACATATTTTTAGTATGATTATACATGTATTGTTGATTAACCTAAGATTCTAAGGTGAAATTGATATAGTTTGATTTTATGCCATGAAAGAGGAAATTGAGGGCTTATATGTGACCTTCTAAGATTAATGAATTACTTTATGAATTGATTGAGATTGGATAACCTAAATATGAATTGCTTAAAAGTAAATCTTGTAGACATGTATTGATTTGATTACTTGAATTGTGAATATATCCATGTCTAATGAAGTCATTCTTGATGTGTTGATTTGATATGAGCTTTGACCCTTGAAAGGGCAATATGTGATATTATGCATGTTTTATGAAGGTTATGTATATTCTTTATGAACACTTTGAGAGTAAAGTGATTAGGACTATGATGTAATTTTGGTGTTGTTGAAAGACTATTCTCATATACACACTTATGCATAACTTTGAATGAAGTGTCCATGATTAAGATAATGTTGTTGTGATTTATTGAAAGGCTATTCTCATGAACACATAATGAACATGATGCGGAAGATTTCTCACATAATGAAGATTTTAGGTTGAAAAGCTTTCTCACCTAATTGAATCTAATGTTAAATGTAGACGTGGACGGTGAAAGGTTATTCTCATGCATGATCTAAGATCTATCCTAATGAACTCTTTTGGATTGATTGTCAAGAACATCCGTCCGTAAGACATGAATCAAGCTATGACTTAATAAGTACTCCGTGTGAATTAATGCTTAGCACCGAGTGGATATTGATATGAGATGAAAGCCCTCACGTGAGTTGAGGCCAGGTATCTAGTAGCAATCTCATTATCACATAAACTGCGTGCCCCCGTAAGTTACTTGGATATTGGATGCACCTAAAGCTAAGAGAATGGTTCAACCTTAGGCAAGTAGAGCAACCCTTTTCGGTGTGGGTAACACCGGATTCCATATTAAGCTCACATGATCTATGTCGGTTAAGGCTTATTTCCACAATAATAATATGAATTATGAATTATGATTAATCAAGAAGCTTTACTTAACATGGATGAGATTTATGGGGTCTTATTCATGCATTGCCCAAGTATGCTTTGAAGGTAGGTGTGATATGTCTCTTATGTTATGATGCTTTATGTAATGAATATGCTTATGATGTGTGTGTAGTTGGTTATTGCTATAGTTTCTTTCCAATACATGTGTGATTAAAGGTGAATGTTCCCTTGTCTATGAGAAATAAGCTAAGGATGAGATCAAAAGACGATAAATATGAATGAGGGCCTAAAGTGACTTGCTTAGCATAGGTGGGATTATGGGATCTTATCCATGCATTGCACAAGCTTGCCTTGAGGTGACTTATGAAGTATTTCTCTTATGTTATGTTAAACTATATGCATTGATTATGACTATGACTATGTTGTTATCTCTTATGCTTATAGCCTATATCTTATTACGATGTCTCTTATGCTTATGACTTATGTTATTGTCTCTTATGATTATGGTATATGTTTTATGCGGACTAATGCCTCTTATATACTTATGTTGATGATTCATGATATCCATCATATTTAGTACATTATTGTACTAACACATATTTTTGCCTACATTCTTATCAAATGTAGGGTTCGGTGATATTGAGTTCCACTTCCGTGGCTAGGATATATCTTAGTGGAAGCAAGCAAGTGAAGATTTGGTGAGTCCTCATAGCATCGAGGATTTGACCGCTATGTTCATTTATTTTTTTCTTTATGTTTAGATTTTGTATGGGCGGTGTCCCTAACTATTTTTAAGCATTAGATGGTTTGTGACAAGTGTAATAGACTTTCGCTTCATTTTATGTGACTTCGATTGTATTGAAAAATATTTTAAATTTCTGCACTTTTCTATTATCTTATGTTGTGATATGCTAAGCGGCTTACATGGAGTCTTTCGGGGTTCTATGTGCCTTGATACATCTAGGGGGTACCCTTGGGTCGTGACAAACTTGGTAATCAGAGCACAAGGTTTATAATGGTTCTAGAATTATCTCAAAACCACAACTAGTAGAGTCTTGTTCATAAATGTGAAGCGCGCCACATTTATGAATTGGAGGCTATTTGATGTTTAGGAAACTTCACTTCTTCATTCTCTAAGTTGTTCCATAGAGTTTCACTCTATTATGTCTCTCTCCTACTCCTTATCCGATGGTCTTCAGGATATGACTACTCGAAGGGCTTATGCTACAAGGATCAAGGGAGAAAATGTTAGTTGTGATGCCAATTATGGCTATGTGACTAGATAGGACTTGATATGCTAGACTTTGATGTTGTCTTTAGTATGAATGAGCTTCATTGTTGTTAGAGTTGTATTGATGGTAGAACCCGACTTAGTCATCATGAGTTTTGGGGTATGTTTGAAAGATTTGAAGAATAGGGTGTTTAGAAGATACCTTGAGATGTTCAATTAGTAAATTCCTATAAAGAGTAGTAGTATAGTCCGTCATGGTTTAGAATCATCTTGTGTGATGGATGCGAAAGTTTACTGATGACTTGCTCCAACCTTAGAATTGAAAGAAATGATATATAAAAGAGGTTGTATAGGTTTACTCCCAAGGGGGAGATGGTGTGCTTAGATATCAAGGTCATTGAGTGTTTTTGATGTTCATGGGTTGGCTTGAAATTCTCACCTTGAGAGGTGTAGTGAGTTTGGGAAGTTAAGTCCCGATTTTGTAGGCTCATATGAGATCTTGAGTGGAGTTGGTAAGGTTGCTTGTGAACTAGAGTTGCTTAATGAGTGGTACCGGTGTATGCAGTTTTCCATGTCTCTAGGATATATAAGGGTGTTGGAGATCTGACATTCATAAATTCCTTAAGAAGAGTTGAGAGTTAATGAGAATCTCTCTAATTTAAAAATACCGGTTGGGATCTTTGACCGACAAGTTAAGAAATAGAAGAATAAGGAAGTTGCTTCCATGAAAGTGTTAAGGAGTGGTCTTTGAGTGAGGGTTTTAGGTGAGGATTCTACTTGGGAGGCCAAGGGCCAATAAGAAGTCCCGATATCCTCATCCGTTTCCTTGTATTCCTCCTATAGCATTAAAATGATGAGTTCCTCATGATTTGCTCTTTATGTGAAGTCATGTATGACTATGATGTTTCCATGATTTCCTTATCTGGTGTATGTTCATGAAAACTTGTGTTTTGAAAGAAAATAAAGTTGCATGATTAATTTTCCTCACGTTGTTGTGCATTAAGTATGAGTTGCCTATTTGGCTCCATGAGATGGACTTGTTGAACATGCTTTAGTTGTGCTTTTCGAAAATATGTTGCATAAAGGCTCCATAAGATTTTAAAGGTCATTGTTTAGCGACAATTATAACTGCCGCATATTTTATTCTAAAAATGGCTTAGTGTAGTCTTTTATCATCCATTTTCATCCTAGTAAATCCAATTAAAACATCAAAAAATGAGAACATGAAAAGTACAAAGGCAGGTACTATTTATACATATTTAGAGACAACTATAATGTAAAACGCTAACTAGCATAATACTATATTTTATTAAATCTAAACAAACAAAAATGAGTACTAATTTGTAATACTAATATATCAGGCAACTAATTTATAATATTATATACATGTTTAAAATAAATAGTTAATGTCATTGTAATTATTTCCATCAAATACTTGCAATAACAAAAAAATTAAATGCATAACCCTCGAACAGTTCCAGCAACTCTTCATAGTATTGAAATCTTTCACATGCTATTTGAATATCATATTGGATGACCTGAAATAATAAAACAATTGAGTGTCAAAAGATAACCTAGTTTTGTTTCACTTTCCAAATGGAAAGGAAGAGGTCAGTCACCAACAAGATGAGAATATATAACAGTCTATTGCAAGACTCTAAATAATAAAATAATTGCGTGTCAAAAGGTAACCTAGTTTTGTTTTACTTTCTAAATAGAAAGGAAGAGGTCAGCCACCAACAAGAGGAGTATATAAAAGAGTCTACATAAAATAATTATTCTAAATCATCATATAATATGATATAAAATTTTACCAACTCTTCAATTATATTCTTTAAAATGGAAAGTCTCCCCTATAAATAGGTATATACCAAATCCTCAACCTGTTTAAAACAACCAATCTAGCTAGGAAACACATCATACATTTCCAAAATATATTAATTAAAAGTTACAGTAGCCCTCACCACTTCCTGCGACAGCTAACAAGGGGCATTTAGGACAACTCGTTGATTTAGCACAACTTCATTTCGCTCGGGTCTCTCTTTGGAGAGTCCCTTCTTTCCAATCTATAAGTATAGTACTGGCTCACTATTTATATTATCCAAGAATAAAAGTTATATGTTTGTTACACGTGCATAAGTTATCTTCAGAGAGCAAATATTGTTGGAATTACCTGCTAGTAAGTTTCTGAATGCCTTGCTATATTAAGAATTTCTCAATCTATAGAAAATATCTAGCTTAGCAAAAATCTATAGAGCAAATTAATTAATAGACTTAAATTGGCCATCTAGACTTCACAATACGAAACTTATTTTGGCAGGAGAATGGCATCCCATCAATCATACAATTACAAGAGAAAAGCTAAAAGGGAGTAATCCTGTAAGTGAATTTTGGGAAGGATAGAGTGTACTCATACCTTACCCCTTCTACCTTGAGAGGTAGAGAGGTTATTTCTGATAGACCCTTGGCTAAAGGCAACGCATATCAAACCAGAAAAAAAGAGAAATATCTGAAGTGAAGGGAGCATGACAAAATGCTATAGCAAACATGACAAAACACTATGAAAAAAGGTACAATAACTACACCAAAAAATGTGATAATAGAAGTAGAAGAAACAATAGATAGTAACATATATCGATGGACAAGAAACTATAGCAGAAATACTACCACTACTAGTATGGAAGATTAAGAGAGACAATATTTTACTACTACTAACCTTCTACCCTAATCCGTGTCCTCCCCAAAATTTTAATAATTTTTATACTTAAATGATGACAAATTTGAACAAGTTTAGAAGCATTAAGTATACACAAAATTTATCCATGCTATCTGGAAGGCGAAGAACAACAGAGTTTTTGAGAAGACAGAGACTACAATGAACAATATTACTCATCGAATAGTTTGTGTTAGTTGTAATAGAGCTACAGCCTGAGCCAAACTTTTAATAGATAGATGTAGCTTTTAATTCACTAAGTTTGTAAGCAGGCTGCAGATATTGAGATAGTCAGTTGAGTAAGACTGGTTTAGCTTTGTAATTATTTACTTTGGTGATTAATAAAATCCTAATTAACAAAAAAAAGAGTTGACTTTTTTATGTATTTTAGATGACATGGCTACTGATTTCGACTGTTATTTGGAAGGTGGTAGTTCTTATTTCTCATATACAAATGTGCTACAAATAAAATAAATTTAAATTGAAATTTTTACTATTTTTTAGATAGAACGAAGAAGCATCCCCAATAACTTCTACTTCACCGCTGAGCCAATAATTTTAAGGACAGAAGTACTACTCATTTAGCATCCTCTTGTTATTCTATATACATGCAATCTCATCTATTTAATCACATAACATGAACTCCTTGGTTTATATAGGTGCACAACAACAATACCGTATATAATGTAAATTAACATGAAATGCAATCAACCATCTCTTAAAGTGAACAAAATTCAATTATTAGCATTTATCCTCATCTCTGCATAATAAAGCCTACATCAATTCTAATTCACTATGTTGAGTATTAAAGGAGTACCTAAAAAAAATTAGGGTAGCATTGCAATCTGCTAGCTTAATCATAAGGAAAATGTACTCCTACACAATTGAAGGCAGTTAGTAGGGGTGTACAAAACCGAACCGAAAATCGAACCAAACCGCAAACCGAGAAAAAAAACCCGACTAGTGGTTGGTTTGACTTGGTTTGGTATTGGAAAAGAAAACCCGACCATATTTGGGTTGGTTTGGTTTTACATAAAAAAAACCAACCCGAGACCAAACCAACCCGACATTATATATATAATTTTAAAATTTTATTTTATACATAAAAATATTTACTTTGATATAATTTTTAAATATTTCTTATACTTTTTCGTAGTTTTTATCTTTTAATATATTATTTCAAGTTTGAAACTTAGAATTCTGAATGGTTCAATAAAGATTATAGTCCACAGATGTTGATAATTATAATAA